>JAAAKG020182171.1:0-25814 GCA_010014905.2 Druon quercuslanigerum
CCCCATCGATATTCGTGTTCAGCGGGTAAAAATACATAAAAAACACTTGTCAAAGTCCATCTAAATTAAAAAGGTAGTGGGGACCCCCCCTGGCGCCTAGACTAGTTCTCAATTTTGATTCGCGTTTGTTTTGCTTTCTTGCTTCCCTTTTTCCTCCATCCCCGACCTAGGTTAATTTTGGAGACCATCATTCGCAGCAACGAAGTCAATTATACTGTGGCTATTTTCTTTAGAACAGGTGTACATCTGGATCATTTTATGCTTAAACCAAGTATTTGTAACAAACAGACCCTTTTCTAAGCATAAGCCAACTAATTTATCTCCGTAATTACTTTAAATACTTTAAATCCTTTTAAAGATTTTAAAATCGATGGTAATATGGGTAATTCTCCACCTCCTCCAGCCCCAAAACCAGCCCAGTCTCAGAGTTTCCCTGTACTCTGAAATATTTTTAATCATTATAAATCCAATTAAATTACTGAAATGGATTAAAAATTTCTTGGAACAGTTATAAATAAACTACATTTTTTCAAATTCTTTAAAGAGATTCGAAATCCCTTAAAAATACTTTGGAGTTAAAAAAAAAATTTAATAATATCCTCGGAATCTTTAAAATATATTGTGGCCTTCGTAAAAAAATGTGTGCGGTGTGAATTTACCAGTCATTTTACACCCTAGTAGCTTCTGCTACCCTTGCCTTGCGATCTACCCACTGGTAAGAGTTAATTGCGGTCAGTGACAACATTCTTCTAGCTATCCATCCACTTTCAGACGGTGCACTCGAATTGAGCCAATGGTCAGGGTTTGACCTGAGCATTGAAGGGCCCCTATTATTTTCCACCCGAATTGAGCCAAATCCACCTGTCTCCATTCAGGACGGCTGACATTTGCATTTTAATGCAGGGAGAAAAAGCATAAAATAATAAAAAACTTGAAAATGTTCACAAATTTTGACCGGAAATGTTTTTTTTTAGTATCAATAAGCGTTGCCGTAAATAATTATTCTAAAATCATCCGGAAAAATAGCAGCTGAATGTTGATACAATTAAATATTTGGATCAGCATTCTGAGATTTAAAATTGTATTTTCTATCATAATCTATTTCGAGTTTTTTAAAAATAATGGTTAGAATTGCTTAACAATTTTTGTCAAAATTATAAATGATTTAAATATCTAAATCCTCAGTTATGAATATTTAATAAAAAAATAATTATAATTAAAATAAAATAATTATTGATATAATATGTTTGTATTATTATTTCAGGCTGACCGTTTAAAAAGAAGAAAAATTCCTCGGTGATTTCCGGCTTTATAAAAAATGCAAATGGAAACACTTGAAGTGGAACTTACATTTTTTAACTGAACACTTCTTAAATTAGAAGTAAAATTATTTTAATTGTAGGTGCTTCCGAATTAAAAATTGTTAAAATGTTATTCATACATCAAAAATTTTTTTTAAACCTATTTTAAATATTTTTTAATAATTACTATTTAAATAAAAAATAATTTAAAACTTTTCCAGGAATCTTAAGAAAAAAAATGTATCACTTTGAAACATCTCAAAAGTCTTAAACAGCTTAAAAAATTTATTTCAAAATGTTAGAAAAGTTACATTTTGTTTTAAATTTGTTGGAATGTTCTCAAATTTTAAATAATTTTTGATATAATTAAAAAAATTCTATTTATAAGTACATAAAATGATAAAAATTTGTCAAAACAATGGTTGTTTACGCAATAATAGATTGTTTACTGTTATCACAATGTTCTTAGAGGTTTAGAATTTAGTTATTTACGGTTAATTGCATCGAAAAAATCAAGTGTGTACCTCTAGAAATAGTTAAATAGTGCGTATGTTAATTAAGGTAGTTTGAATACTTATTAAGTTTTATTTGGTGGCCACATATTAAACTTAGGATTTATTTCGAAGTAATATGTGATCGATTCCATAAAAAAACTTGATATATTCCATCAAAAATACCTTATATAGATATTTATTTATAAAAATTGCTTTTTAAATAAGAAATTACTTAATAACTTTTATTAATTCAACTTAAAAACTTTTATTGTCCAAGTGAAGGTGTAAATAAGATTTCCGACAGAAGAAGGTTTCCGAACATGAATGGTCAAGTTTTTGGGAAAATGTAGTGCACAATCTTTGTCCGGTGCGTTTCGTTATTCTTAAATGCGACGCGTACGTGGTTATACGTTTACGCAAGTGCTTATACAGGGTGTCCCAGGAGTATTGTCGTTCCTTGTAATGGCGTATAGAAAAAAATTCAAATCGAAAAGTCCCAAAACTTGGGTCCCTTGCGTATTGTGGGTGGGTACCACAGGGCATTGAAGTTGTATGTCGGTGCACAGTTAGTTGCAAGTGTACCTTGTTTTAAGCATAGCAAAAAGTGAAGTTAGGAATGCGATTGAATGTTTGAATATGATGGTCTCCAGTTTTATTGAACCGTAAAATAACTTTACAAAAAAAATTATTTTTATTCAAACATGTTCCAGATAATATTATAATATTATCATAATATTAATATTATCAGCATATTATTAAAATAAACGGAATATTCGGTGTTTTGTGTTACTCAGTGGGGAGCATTACAAAGGCCCCCCTAAATGATAAATACCTGTTTTTGACAATAGAATAACTAGGTGCAAACTTAGAGAACTAGATGGGATACTTTCCAAAGAGACTTCGAATATCTACTTCCCGAAAACTGTACGTCGATCACGTAAGTTTTATAAGCAGGCAATAATAAATTATATATCACCAGGTTCAGAACTCTTGGCGTAAATTACTCAAGTTCCTGAGCATGGTTTTTCATCTCCTAAGATGCAAAAACTAGTTCCCCATCCCTTAATAAAATTAGGGACCTCTTAATTAGCACTTAACACCGACTAGCCCTGCTATTTTTCGGTTCGGAGGTTGTAAGTCTAGCATGGCATTCGGATTCACTTTTACGGCTAGGAGCGCGAGAACGGAGTTCGTTTCACAAGGTCCCTTGGCCGCAGTAAGAGGGAATTTTTGTTACAGTGCATGCCGCGTTAAGTCAGTTGCATCACTGACTCGGTTGCAACTGTTGTGAACTCGCGCCGGTTCAGTTGTCAAGTGTCCTACGTGTGGTACTCGTCTCTTCTTCATAATTATTCTTTCAGTTTTTTCTATTATGTGCGTTTGACAGTCATAATAATATTGCTATTTAAAAAAATATATTTTCGTAAAGAATCAAGTTGCAACCGGTACCACATGGTGCTCTAAATAACAATGACGTGGGTGCGCTGAGATATAATCTCGGCAAAAATTTAAAGTTATTATTTCTATTCAAACTTTCATCAGCTTCGAAAAGAGAGGACAATACATATAATGGTATAACACACTTTTAAAAATATTTAAGAATTATTTCCTGCACTGAATGGTGTCCCTACAGAACCGCCTAACCGGAAAATAACTTGTTAATGAGAGACATTTTTTTTACAATTTTTACAATTGAGAGTTTAAATATTTTTGTTGGGAATTATGAAAATAGTACTTGCAAATTGTTTTTAGTGAAGAAGATATCATTTGATGTTTCGAAAATTATGAAATCATATGCGTTTTTGTTTTCGATTGTAAAAATATTTTAAAATTTTTCATTATAATTATTTTGAATCTAAGATTGTTGCCTATTGAGGTTGAACCAGAAAAATTGTACAAAGAATGGAAAAACCTTTGAAAATCAATACATTGAATTTTTTATTTTTAAAATAAGAGGACAAACAATTGTTACATCGGCAAAAAAGATTGAAAAAATATTTTTACTAGGTGATATCGGTAAGGGAAAACCAGAAATGCTTATCTACAACTGTCATGATTTAGAGATAAATGAGGTTGTATGTTCTTTGAATTCTATCAGATCGGGAACATGACAGATTGTTTTTATATCAAGCTTAAAGAGGTTCGAATAACTTTGCTTTGTATTTTATGTTATACAATGATATATAGTTACCCGAAAAGTGACATTTTTATTTCGCAAATAAATAAGCTAATATGATCCTTTACAATTTTTTTAGTCGGTTAAGTTGAGGGGCTATTAACCGATAATTCATGTTGGAGTCGGTTAGTCAGACTACTGAGTACTGCCCGACTTATAGAAAGACTACTGATATACTACTCTAGAGAATGCTATAGTGACGACTAGAGACGATAAGTGACTTACCCATTGTGAGTTTCGGCAACAGCAGGCATTACGATTTGGTTGTCTGTCTTCGTTTCTCACTACATGAATAAGTGAGAGTGAGAGAGACAGGATTGATCGTGAGCCAGAGACCATTCTAATTTATTCTTATAATTATTTATTACCCAGCATTATCACGGAAATTAATAATAATATGAAATTTTGTTACCTAATTGCATTAAACATACATGAGTAATTATTTTAATTAAAAAAAGGGAACAATACATAAACTTGTAGAGCTAGTAAAAAATGCGTTATATATTATTATTTTTAATAAAAAAACAATTTAATTCAACCAAACCAAAGATTAAATTTCTCTGTAAACACATGAATTTCCATCAAAAGATGAATTTTCAGAGAAATGGATACTTTTTTGCCATATCAATTAAATAATAAATAATATAAATACAATAAATAAATTAAATATTTAACGGAATTAAATATTCATCAGGTAATAGAAAGGGTCTAGACGGTGCCCTACTAATCGTCGGACGATAACAGGGAACACTCGTTAGGGCCTGCTGAGAAGTTCTAGCTATAATCTTACTAAAACAGGGTTACAGAACTAGTCAGGCCCTCTCCATATACCCTGACGAGCGCCCGATTAGAAATAGGGAAATATATACAGGGCCCTACTAATCCCCGATCGGAGTTTCTATATGGGTTTTTACTCTCACGAATTTAGACGCATTAACCAATGTTTAAGCGTTTTCGTGCTCACGCATTGAAGAGAACTCTCTGACTTCAAACATTTGCACCGCATTTGTACGTATAGAAATATTCGAAATGGAAACACAGTCTTCTCGGATTTACACGCATTGACAGACTGGTCCAATACGTTATTGTCGCAAAGTAGGATTTGCGGTGCGTTTCAGTATTTTCAATTCAATTCGTATCAATACTTTCTTTTTTGCTGGGCATTTTATATTAGATTACATAAGTTTATTCCATCCACTTGCTACATATATATTTTCAGACAAGAGTTCTAATCAATATTTTCTATAGTTTTTATCGAAGGAAACAGTGTGTAACTTTTGTATCACAATTAAAAACTAAGAGTACTACATATATTAAACAAGCGTAATTGCTACAGAGGACATAAAAATTCGTTGCATAACGTTTGAATTATATAAACATGAAAAATAATAGTGAGCAAACTCAGTAAAATGATAAAAACTTAGGAATTTTTATATTTTTTACCTGTTTTTTGAATTGTATTGTAAAATTAAGGGAATATACTTTGTATGCATATGAAAATTAGTAAAATATCAGCGTATAAAAGTGACATGTCACTTTACTCGAAATAAAAATCAGCTCTATTTTCCGTTTTCAACGCTATTTTCTTCTGGTCTTGTAGTCAGTAATATTTTAACATATAATTTTTCAACCTATTTAACTTGACCGAAATATCAATTATTTATTTTACTAGCATAATTTCATTTTTATTGTTATTGTGTATATATTTATATATTATAAAAAATTTCTCAACTTAACTGTCAGAAAAATGTTGTTTCGGGAAATGTAGTGTTCTGAGAGAGTAATGAAAAGTACGATAAATTCCAGATCTTTCAGATTGCTGATATTTTTGTAATACCAGCGCAGAAATATAGTTGACTGGTTAATCTTGCAGAAAATTCTCTAAAACTAGACTAATTATTTACTTACACGCACACACTGAAAAGAGTAGGCACTCTACTATGTATCCAGAAAATTTAAAAATATTACTGTCTAATTCTGAATTAGTGAAAATTTCACTAATTAGGTTAGAAAATATATGGTTCACTGACAAAATAGTAACATTTTAAGTTTTGACTTTTAAAATAGTAAGTATTTTACTAATAAATTAGTAAAATTTGTACTAATATCAATTAGTAAACATGGCTCACTATTATTTAGTAACTTTGTTCTATTAATTCAATAGTAAAATAGCGCAATTACTAACGAATTAGTGGAATGTAATTGTTGATCGTTAGTGAACGACTTCTCGCTAATTGAATTAGTAAAATTTTACAATCAATTAGCAAAATTACAATAATTCAGACGTAGAGAGCAGAAAAGTCACAATGCTCAAAAAGGCTATTTTCTTTCTTTGCGTCCCTCTAAAAGCAGAAAGTGAAGAGTATATTTCAAGATGCTATCAATTTCCTGATTGGTGTGGGCGTACTTCTATTTACAAAATAACTGTCATTCAATACATTAAAACCACATAAACCGCACCTTAAGATGTACATTGTTTCTTAGTTCCCTCCAGAATATTTCCTCTTCTCTTCTGCAATAATAACTCGAAATTTAAAATTTAATACTTTAAGGATTACTTCAAATTTACGTAATTTGTAGAATATAAAGCTTCGACTAACTTACTAGCAATCTTAAGGAAGATTTATTAATGTGATATAATCAAAATATAATCGATGATGTTTGTATGCAGGGCCGGCGGAACAAATTTTTCCCAGGTGTGGTGTTACGAAAGCAGAATATGGGGGGAGGGGAGTGATAGACAATTTTCTCTGTTCTTAATATATGCGTAATTTATTTAATTGATACGCCTACAAAGACATTATACAATAGTTATATAATATATTATTGTATCATAACAAATAATTAGACGTTAATCGAAATATTTTTATTTTAAGCTAGTAAATGTGCTTGTTCGCAGATCGTTTTTTCTAATAAAATTGTTAATAATTTTTACTCTGTGGTCTTGCAACAACTTTTTCGCTAAGTGCGAATGCACGAGTAACAAAGCAAGGTAGTTAAACCGTTTTGTTTTCCTAGTTAATCGTAAATAATTTTTTAATCTACGCAGTTCTGACCACAATCTTTCAGAAGTACCTGATAATCCAGGTATGGTTAATAAGATTCTCATTAGTCTCATAAACTCTGGAATTAAATCGGCTAAGCTAGGATTGTGTTTTAAGTAATGGGCAACGTCCTTGAAGGACTTAATTTTCACATTCTAGCGATATTTGGTCGAAAAATATATGTTGATGAAGAGATAAACGGTCAGGATTAAAATCTTTGTTATAAAAGGATGCAATAACTATTACATTCTAGTATTCTCCTGTCGCGTAATCTTCGAATTTCTCTAAAAGTTTCGAAGTTTCGCAATCAAATCTATCTTTCATTGACACAATAACTTGGCCAATCAACTCGTAGACATTTTTTTGATAAAACTCTTTTGGACTAGAAAAAGCATGAGCATTCTGCAGCGGAGGATCGATTATGGAAGATTTTCTTTGCTGGCGAGATATCTCCAGGTTAGGTAGATCTAGGACAAACGAACCTTCGACAGATTTCGTCCAAATATCTTCAAAACCTAAACTTCGAACTTTTTCTAGGTGTTCTGTGACAATGCAGATTTTCTCATGTGATTCACTAATACTGAGCTTGCATTTTTGCAATTCAGCCTTCAAAACCTCAACTCTTTCTAAAATAAAGATTACAATGGACATGAGGAAGTAGAACTCGAAACTGCCTATGCTTTTAAAAAGCCCAGCTGCTTTAGCACACACAGATATATCTAACTCGCGGTCGTTGCGCTTTTCTTCGAAAATGTTTAGGCAAGCATTATGCACCGTTTTGTTGTGCATTCTTTTTGCCGATTTTATGCGAAGCAGCCACCTGTTTGGGCCATACGGCATTAAACCTGGGCTATCATCTGTAAGTAGTCCTACAATTTGCGCTAATTTTTTTGGAGAATCGCGAATAAAATTTATCGCTTCTTTGACTGCATACAAAACTGACCTACAGGATGAAGTTTCCCATAGTTCATCAGTCTTTTTGGTAGAAATGGAAAATTTTATTATGGATATTGCAACAGGAATATAGATAGAGGGCCAAACAAAGTCGGTTATAGTCTTTTAGAACTTAGTTTCGTTAACTGAAGCAAACACTTTCTTAATTTAACCAAATATATTGGATGAAAAGTTTGCTGTGTTAACTAAATATTTTTCCCATATAATAACCACAATTTCAACTCAATACTTTAAGCTAAATACTTTATTGAAAAAATCTGTAAAATGAATATGAGACTGGTGAAAAAATTCGTAAATATAGAAATGCCTTCTGAATTCCCAGGTGTGGAGTACTCCTTAACTCCACGCAGGTTCCGCCAGACATGTTTGTATTATTCTTTTGTATTGATAAATAAGAAAATAATATGAAACATGAAACTTCTTAATGCTCTTCTAAATGTAAAATGTATAAAAGTAAATTTCGTTATTTTGTGGTATTAATTAAAAGATATCTTTAAACAAATTCAATTCGGTGCGGTTTATTAAACTGTTTATGAAAATAATCATTGTAAGCAGAGTGTTTTAATAAAGATAAAAGGTTTGAAACCTTTAAAAAATCTTCATTCTCAATCTAATCATGCTGATAAATCACGTAAGCTAACTTATTTTTAGGTGCTGATTATAAATAAAACGTGAAAAATATGCTCAAATTGATAATGGTACAAATCTTTTTACAATGTTTTAAGAATGGATATTTTTTTTATCAAATTTCTCTCGTGCCTCATTTTTTGAACATATTCATTTTAAAACAGAGCTTATTATCCTTTTTAATTATGAAGAAATTTGGTGGAAATTCGTATTTTTAAACATTTCTTGCTGCATTGTATAATACTTTATGTCCTCTCTTTTTGTTTAAGACTGCGTTGAAATTTTAATTGGGAAAATTAAAAACCATTTGTTCCAAAAATCTTCAGAAATCCTGAACACTTTTTTTTTATTGTCCATCAATTCTGCTTGAGTATCTCCCGTTTTCAAAACCTAAAACTTGCGCTGAACGTCTCCAGCTAAATCGTTAAAATAAATATAAAAATAGTTACAATCTTTTTTGGCACGTTACGGGTTTGAACATTTCGACTATTAAACATAGTGATAAGGTTCCTTTCAATCTTATATCACTAAAACTTAAAAAAAAAATTTCGGTACTCAAATTGTGCTCTTTGAGTGAAATTATCCATAAATATTTGTGGTTAATTAAGGGAACAAAGTTTATTTATCATATTTTTATTTTGACGCTAAGTTTAAGAAATTCTAATTTTTGTTATTCTATTATTTAAAATAAATAAAATGTTAAATATTAAAATTAGCTTACAACTACTAAATTTGTTCTAAAATTTTATTTAAAAAACCCAAAAAGTTAAAAAAATCAGTTATTTAAAAAATTATTTTGATTATTTATGTACTTTTTAACAAAAATATATAAATCATATATACCAATAAACACATGGAAATACATTTTGATAAAATTGATGATTTGATTTCGCAGATATATAAAAGGTATTTTGCACGTGAGGCAATATAGATTGAAGAAAATTTACTTTTTTTAAAATCAGAATGTGCCATGTACAGCGAACTTTTTAAGGGCATGCGATACGTAGAAAATTATCAATTTTACCAGTGTTAGGATCCCTCAGCATTTTTTCCTATAATAATAAAGATTTTGTGTTAAAAGTTTGGGGCATGATAGCGAACATGTTAATGGACGTCCCCAGACTCTTTTGCTGTGGGTTGATTCGAAAAAAGTTATTTTGGATAAACTTGATTAAATTGTGTGATACTTAGGAAAGAGTATCAATTTTACCAGTGTTAGATTCCCTCTCGCTTTTTTTTTACAATAATAAATATTTTATCTTTAAAATCAGGCAATGATAGCAAACATGCTAATGGAAGTCCCCGGACTCTTTTTTTGTAGGTTAATTCAAAAAATTCTAATTTTGATAAATTTTATGTGTGTGTATTTTGAGGTTATGTATGTTACAATTTTCTCCAATAATTATTCTTGAGTGCTACCAAAACAGCATTGGTACGACAGAGACCTACATTATCGGAATGACAGAGAGCTGAAAGCTATTCTAACCTCCAAATTCTCCAGTGCCGAACTTTCTCGCGATCTCAATCTTTCCTAAATATGGTAGCTGTTCTGTCCAATGTAAAAAAGTTTTTCGCGTTTCTTTATCTGCGGGAGTATCCCAATCAATTGTTTGCTTCCACAGACCTTTCGGAAACAATTTTTCAAGTTTTGCATGAAGTAGATGGTTGTGTTTTACTTATTGCGTAGGCAGTCGAGTCCGAGCGAGTCGCGCGCGCGAGCCGCTATTCAAAAATTCATTGCATTGAATGCATTTGACTACCTACTCCAAAACTTTTACCAGATCAAGAAAAACGTTTAGTCCACTATTAAAAAAAAAAAATAGGTACAAATTGAATAAATATCTATTTGTTTATAAATATTGGATTCTTATTGTTAAGAAAGTAATTAAAATGGATCTTAGTATACTTTATTCAAAGGCTGAGGAAAATGCCCACATTTTATCTTATGCATGAATTTTCATATCTTTCTTTAATATTGCAGTATAAGCAATTGAAAAAAGGTACTTTTTTATAAACATAAAAATTTAAACAAAATTCTTTCGAAAACTTTGCGTATCATATTAAAATAAAAAACTACGTATCAAATATATTTGAGTTTTCAACAAGAAAAAAAAATATTTTACGTGAAAAATATTGTTGGTGGCAAATATTGTGTGGAATGCCCCATATGTAATTATACAGGGTCTCCTTAATTATAACTTCAAGCCACTTAAATATTTATCCAAACTTAAAGAATTTTTAAATATTGGCATTAGGCACGAGATTTACGAGACGAATAAATTAAAATAAGTAATATAACACGAATCGATAAACATGACACTAAAAATGTATCTAGAATTCTTGATTCTGGGGTCTTGTGAACTATGCTTCACAAATCCTACACTAAGCAGCATTTTTTCCTTTCTCGGCTTTTATGAATTTGTAGGAAAATTGGACTGAACTCGATTTAGCAAACGACGAAGTATCACATGCCCTTAAGTAAAGTATTTGTAACGTAAATTTTGATTGAAAAGTAACCAAAAATAATTTTCCGTACTGCTTTATTCTGTTAACAGACTTTTTATAATGATGAGAAACCCTACTTTGAAGATCATTTTAGAATTTTATGTCTTTAAATTATCACATAAACCCCAACAAATAATGTTCAACCTCAAAATAAAATTAAAAAAGCCTAGGTGTTTCAAGTAATTAATTCGTAAATTAAAAAAGATTATTAAAATCATAAACTTAGTGTTCAGTAAACAATATTTAAATATAATTTTAAATTTATCTACTGTTTATCTCCTTATTTTTCTAGTTTCAAAAATCGTTTTGTGTATTTTGTGTTGTTGGAATTTTGTAAACGCTACAACTCGGGTAATTTTTGGTTTTATGAAAAAAGTAATTAGGATAAATTGTTCTTATTTTTGAATACTATGAACATCCGTACAGAGAATTTTTGATTAAAAAAAAGGTCGTCTCAAAAATATTCAAGATGCGCTCACTTTTGGAACACTAAGTGAGTAAACTAAAGGTCAATCTAATAGATTAACTTTGTCAAATGTTTTTGTGCTCACAGACAGACAATGAGAGACGCATTCAGATAGCCACACAAAAAGCCGCACAGGAAACATATAGAAAGAGACACATTCGTATAAACCTGTTTTCGGATTCAGGGGGTTTCAAAACGTGGACACTTGACAAAAACTGGGGGATGGAGGTTAAATTCTACATAAATGCAATACCTTCTCTAATGAGAATATAAAAATGAATTAATTTGTCACGAATATTTTTTTGATAGTTGTTTTTTTTTGTCTTAATAGTAGAAAAATAGCATTAAAGACATTAAAAAATATTTTTCTTGAAACTCCACACGCGAGACGAAAAAGAAATTAATTTACAAAAGTTGTGATGAGAATGTGCACACGCGGAGGGCAGATTTCTTTAACTGTTAATGATGTTTTTAACGATTTAAACGAAAACTACGCATTCCATCAAGAAGTGATTTGAAAGAAATTTGTAGATCTTTTTCAAATGCACAATTTTTGTCTGTTTATTTTTTTCCGTATTTTGCATAGTTTGATCGAAAAATGTAATTTTCGATTTTCAATTATTTTTTATGCTGTAAAAATTTGAAATTTTGATTTTTTAAGAATGTTTAAAAAGTTAATAGGATAATCTTATAGGGCATTCATGAAGCAACATTTTCTTTCTCTCGACTCTTTTCATATCGTGCGTTATTTGGCCTAAAATGTTAATTTTCGTGTGTTTTTTGGAATTTTGTAAATACTGGACAAATAAAAATTGTAAAAACTGGACTTTAGGACAAATTGTTCCAATTTTTAAATACTATGAATAATTGTGCAGCGCATTGTTGCATTTAGAAAAAAAGGGGTCTCGAAAATATTCAAAAAGTGCCCACTTTTTGAATTTTCATCCAAAATGGCTGGCTAACGAACTGGAGCTTTAGTTAAGGACACTAGAAGAGCGTACCAAAGGCCAATCTAATAGATTAATTGTTTAAAAAGTTATCGTGGAAAAAAGACATGCATACATACATACAGACATACAGGCAGACAGAAAGACATACAGACATATTCGTAAAAACCTGTATTTCAGATTTAGGGGGTCTCAAAATGTGGACATTTGAAAAAAACTATGGGTCATTTTTCACACGAACCTAATACCTTCTCTGATGAGCATGTAAAAAGGTTTGTATGTTTGGAAGATTGGTTTACAATACTTAAGCTAAATATGAATTGCATAATTTATGTTCTAAAAGTGCATTATTTCTGGGCAATAGCAAGTTTTATTCGAAAATGAGTTCAAAAGTAAAGAAAAACGTAAGTATCGAATGCTGGCACTTTATTTGTTACTATAATATTTCACTATAGAAGAAATAAAAAAAAATCGAAAAACGCGGTTTCCTCAAAAAACTAATGCTGATAATTTTTTTTCAACCCAAAAAAAAGTTAGTAATTTTTTGAAACGCCACGTTTTGGTATCACTAATTTTGAAGAATAAGATGATAAACAAATTCTTCAAGTTAAAAAAAAAGAATTCAGGTTTTTCAAATGTGACAGTCACATATTTCAAGGTTAGTACCTATTTCACAATTTTAGATATCGACAGCAGAAGTGAAAGTAAATGACTGAATTTCTCGATATCCTAATGAATGCAAGTGAAAAATGTCAATTAGTCTGTTGATCTGCAAAAATGTCAAATAATGCACACACAAAAAAAGATAAATGCATTCAAGTGAAATTTCTAAATAAAAACTTTTCTCTCAGGAGAGCCTCATTCGTTCCCTAAATGGGGAAAGTGGCCGCGCAAATGGAGAGGTCAAAACCAGTGAAGAACTTCGAAAGACAGCCTCTGGTATCGAAGGACAGGTGGATGGTCTTACGTTAAATCGATCTGCTCAGATAATTTCCAACCCAGTAACCTCGGATTCTTCTTTGAATCTTCACAATGTCACCGAAAAGGGATGCACGAATGAAGAAAAAAGAGATCGCTTAGAGGAAGATTCGGAACTCAAGGGTCGAGAGGTACCTGATGAGGAAGATCTCACCTTAGATCTCGAAGAACCCTCCCCAGAAGTGATGGAGTATGCTAGGCGGGAACTCGGCGAAACCGACGAGGTCAAGTGCCAGACTCTTCAAGAATTGCGCGAAATGATATACGGTAATTTAAAATTTCAGGTGTTGTATATTTCTATATTTGTTATTGCCTTTTCTAGCTTGAGAAATTCATACTAGGACAGTTACTCCAATTTGGAAACACACATTCTAAGCTATATCCCCGTTTTCCTTGTAAAAATTACATTTTTTTCTGTTCAACACATTTTAGACATTCAATGTAAAATATATAATGTAAATTATTGTAAACCTAATTGTAGATTTCATAGTCCGATCTCAAAATAGGGACAATAGGGTCATTTAAAAAAAGTGGAATAATTTCATTTAAATATATTGCAGTTTCAAAATTTAGTGGAACATTCAAGTAAAAAATATTAGTTTTCAAAAACAAAAAAAAATTTCTAGCTGAAATGTCGAATTTCTAAGGAAATATTTAACTTTTGGAACCTAAAAGATTAACCTTCATCAAAAAAGTTAACTGAAGAGCAAATAGTTGAATTTTCAAGCAGAATAGATGAACTTTTTAGAAGACAACTGGACTTTCATCAAAATAATTACATTTTTAACCAAATAGTAGAATTTTTAACTACAAGATCTGAATTCTAAACCAGAAATATAATACTAGACTTTTCAATTAAAAGGAATTAACTTTCAACAGAAAAGATGAATTTTGAGCTAACACTATAATAGTACACTGCTTACAGTCAAAAATAATTAACTTTCAACCATACCAGATTAATTTTCAACAAAAAAATATGACTTTTCTATGAAAAGATAAATTTTAAATCGAAAAGGATGGGTTTTCTGTTCCAAAAGAAGAATTTAAAATAAACTAGTTAAATTTTCTACCCGAAAAATAATTACTTGTTAAGAAAACACTTGGATTTTCAAAAAAAGAATGAAATTTTCCACAAAACATTAGAACTTGTGATCAAAAGAGATGAATTCTGAACCAAAAATATAATACCGGTCTTTAAATAGAAAGAATTAACCTTCAATCAAAGAGAGGAATGTTCAACTAAAAAAATGAATTTTCAACCACAGAGAAGAATTTTCAACAACAAAAAGTGACTTTTTAACAAAATAGATGCATTAAATAAATGTCTACCAAATAGTAGAATTTTTAACCAAAATTGATGAATTGTGCAGAAAAAATATGACGGTAGACTTTTTAGTTAAAAAGAAATAAATTTTAAACAAAAAGATTACTTTTTATCAAATCAGATATATTTTCCACAAAATAATTAAGTTAGTAACCAAATAGTAATAATTTTCAACCAAAAGAGAAATCCTGAACAAAATATATAATAATAGACTTTCAAACAAAAATTAATTTATTTTCAACCAGAAAAGATGAACGTTTAACGCAAAATTATGACTTTAACCAAATACTTGAATTTCCAAGCAAACAGTAGAATTTTTAACAAGAAAAAAAAAAATTCTGAATCAAAAATATAGGAAAAAGTTACCATTACTGGCTCGCTGTAGACGACAGTAAGTATTTTCATTTATTTGACAAACCAATTTAGCAATTTGTTTACAATTTTAACAACGAATCAAATATTTGCGTACATACTACACTACACTTATTTAAAACAATTATACTTTGTCTTTACTAAGTATCTGCAAAGAAATCAGTCGCTTTAAACATATATATGTTTTTGGTTAATATTGCCCCGCTATTTACGAATATATCCACGGATTTCGAGGAATTTCGAAATATTGCAAGGAAATTCAGAGGATTAAAAATATTTCCAAACATTTTCGGGTATTTTAAGATATCCCGAAGGATTATACAATTTTTAAGAGATTTCTGAAAATATGTGAAAAACAGGAGAAATATCACTTCAATGATTATTTTAATCAGTGGAGCTAAAAATGTATAAAATAATTACATCTCGGCTCTGGATGGAGATTTTAAGCTTAACTCTAGTTTATAAGAAGCTTCTCGATTTGCCGGTTTTATCTCAAAAGACCAAATATTAACGATCTTAATAAGTTTCAAGACTAAAAACTCGTATAGAAAAAAATGTCCTTTCTCAGAATTGTCCACTTTAAGGTAGTTATCGTGCCCAAAGTCAGATATCTGGAAAAAATCATTTTTCTATGATTCTGAGTCCAAATATTATATCTGATGTTATTCCAAAGAAAAAAACATGATTTTTATGAAAAATGTTAAAATTCACAAAAAAATTCTTTTAACCATGTTATTTGCAGTTTTTTTTTGACCATCGCTTTTTACCAATTTTTAAAAAATGAATGCGTTTTAATAAATTACGGTATATTTTTCCGGGGAAACATTCTTCACAACTCTACTGTTTTTAATTTTGAAAGTAAATTTTTCTAGGACTTATATGGCTTCTGATATGACTAAACCGCTAGAACAATTTTTTTAAAGAACTTTTTTTTTACAAATAATTATATTTTAACATTATTTTCTATATTTTAAAAATTGAAAACAGCAGAGTTGTAGAGAATGTTTTTTCGAAAAAAGACGTCATTTATTAAAATGCAATCATTTTTCAAAAATTGATAAGAAACGGCGGCCAGACAAAATTCAACAGCAAAAAAAACATTTAATTTTACAATTTTTCATACAAAATGGGTAAGTTCCCGTAAGTCACAGACGTAGACTGAATCTTTTCTTTACTGTACATGAGACATTACGAATTTTCAGAATTAT
Organism: Druon quercuslanigerum; assembly: GCA_010014905.2. NCBI lineage: Eukaryota > Metazoa > Arthropoda > Insecta > Hymenoptera > Cynipidae > Druon > Druon quercuslanigerum. The sequence goes on from JAAAKG020182171.1 coordinate 16,397, forward strand.
TCAACCTTTAATTTTTATTCGATAATATCGTGCGAAACTTTGTTTTTTCTACACTGGGTTTACTTGTCGAATGCAATTCTACTATGTTGAATTGGCCTCGTTATATTATTACTAGAAAGTCAAAAAACATAGATAAAAATTAGTTAATACTTGAAGTTCCATTTGATTTTTATCATTTCTCTTTTTAAAACTCCGTATGCTCTTAATTTATATTCAAAGAGTAGAATGAAGTCCTGATTTCATGATTTTTCATAAACAATCATCTAGATTTTATTCAGGTTAAATCATTTGTTTAATTAGATGTTTAAACGATATCAACTTTAGAGGCTGAATGACGCTTTGAAAATGCGTAATGTATCATGTACAGGGAAGAGGAGATTAAGTCTACACCTATGGTTTATGGAAGCTTCACTCTTTTTTTTTTTGAAGGGATCTCTGTCACAGTTAAATTGGACAATGCTGAGAAAGGAAATTTTTTTCATACGAGTGTTTTAGTATTAAAACTCATTAAGATCGCAATTACTCGGACGCTTTAATTTCAGACATTACTAATAAATTGAATGGACCGTTCGATTTTTGAACAGAAGCCGGTGAATCGAGAAGCTTTTTTTAAGCTAAATATCAGCTGAAAATCTCTATCCAGAGGCAAGATAATTATTTTTTACATTTTTAGCTCTAATAATTAAAATAATCATTCAATTTAAGTAAAAGAAATTGATATTTGTTTGGTTCTTTTTACAAAATACTCATGATCTTTTTCAAATCTCTGGTAACAATTTTTTTACCGACAGGAGGACTTTAAAGTCGACGTGACGTAGTAAAAGTTGAGAGTCAGTTCTTCTGTTTTTCACACATTTCTTGCCACCGAAGAGACAAAAAAAATGTTGACGAAAATAAAACTGACATCGCTTTAGAAGAATAATGTTGAAGAATTTTTTTGTCTCTGTCTCAAGATTTTGCGATTTTTCTCGCTGAGTAATAAAGCTTTAAAGGTAGGTGTCAGGACTTTTGGACCCGACTTTAGAACATCTCATGACATTTAGTGTTTAAAACTGCATATATAAATGAATTTAAAGGATTGGCTTATAAGTGGCATTTGGTCAACACTCAGTAGCAAACAGTGGGTCGAAGAATGTCCAAGTAACGTGTATTTAGTACTGATAACAGATTGTAATTGCGAAGTAAACTGAAGACCCATTCTAAAAATCGCCAGTCATTTCCTACAGGTTAAATCACTTTAAACATTCTACTTTTTCATCGGTTAGGGAATTGAACCTGAGTATTAAATTCTTTATTTTATATCAAAGAACAAAATTTTATAACAAAAAATATGGCGATCGACCACTGTGAGCAAAGGACTTTAAAAATAAGGTCAATTTATTTCTGACTAAAAACATTACATTTATTTATCATTATGAATTACGTAAAACTTAGGTATAATTACGACCTTGAAAATTACTCGACCCACTGATAGCCTCTCTCCTATTAGTAGACTTTTAAATAAAAAGAGTTCGCTGTAAACCAACAAAGACGACTTTTTTTACCAAAAGATAACACTTGAATTTGCGGCCGATCAAAAAAATTACCGGATATTTTTATGTGCTCAAAATTTCACGCTAATTCCCGGATTTTATGTGTTTTCTATCTGCTACCGCTATAAACGTTATACGAAGCAAGTGGATTTTGTGATTCTAGAAATATTAAAACAAAACAAAATTTCTTTGATCCAAATAAAATTTTTTGATTTAAAGAAATTTGTAAATTGCTATGCGGACAAAGAAAAGTTGCTTTAATTTAAATATATCTCTACATTCAACCAACAATTTATTTAAATAAAAGAAAAATTAGTTTATGTTAATGATTATATTACTGGGCTTTAACAAAAACAACTTCAATATAAAAAGCTTTTAATCATTCTAACTATTTATTGTAAATAAAAAGTTTTAATATTACAAAAAAAAAGTATTTCCTTAATATGAAAATAGTTTAATACGTATATTTTTTAACGCCTTATTCCTAAAAGTGGTTGAAGTTGTGTGAATTGTACCTATATCTGCTTTTGGAAATAAAAAGCTGGAATAAATATAAGAAATGATTTATTTATTGTCATTAATAATAATTATGACAAGTAGGATTATTATTAATTATATTTTACTTAGACAGAAACATTGCTTTCTAACGTCTAGTTTAATTCTAATCATTCATTGTCATTATTTTCAATTCAGAAAGTGTTTTTCTTTAGGTGGCAAGAAGCAAAATTCATATTGGAAAAAAAATGCAGCACGTTCTTCAACGGAAATTTTGCAGGATATCTTTGACTTCTGAAATTTAAAAAAATTGATCATCAACTTTAGAATTCGTAATATCATTTAAATGCGCAGACGTTTTTTTTAAGCAAATTATTTGATAATCTCTTTGAGGTGATTATTAATATATTGATCCATTTAAGTAAACGGTGGCCTCGATAATTTATTAGTATCAATTTGACATGGAATTATGATTTGGCGGATTAGAGTTTGACTGCGTTTTAACGTATAAATTTAAAACAACTTTTTTGTTCTTATTTGAACAAATAATTGTCTGGATTTAACATGATAAGATCTCATGAATGCTTTGTTCCAATTTTCTACTAATTTATTTGAATTAAAACATTATTTGTTTAAATCAAAGAATAGCATAACAACAGTAATGTATTTCAGTTAAAGAAGATGAAAAGTTAAAGTAATGAGTTCTTAAATAAATAAATAAAATTTTCTAGGTGTCTTGTGATTCACTTTTCCCAATTCCGCACAGTAAAAAATCATCAAAGTAAAATTGCCGGTAGTACATTCAGTAGCATTTGTGAAAATGAATTTGATTTCAAATTTAATTAATCAGAGTTTCAATTTCATAATTATTTATTCCTATGAGCATGACATACTTACCCGATTTCTAACTTAACGACATTTTTCAAACAATTCACGTCCAGCGAAATGGAATATCAAGTTGTGAATTCGGAAAATTAAACATTTTTGCATTTTTCTCAAACATAACGAAAGGCACAATTAAATATTCAGATAAACGTTTACACTACTATAAAATTTCTAAAAAATACCTCTTTATCTTTTGTAATATCTTGCATCGTATACGAGAAAAAAAATATTATAGTAAAAAAAATTCTGCGACCTCAAAAACGACAGCAGAATATGAAAACTATTATGGGAATAAATAAAGAGTTTGGGCTTTCTGGAAAATCTTTTTTTTATCGAATTTTGTAAATATAAAGAGATTATTTTTTTAGGATAGCATCCCCTTTTTCTATTTTTTTAAACAATTTTAAAAAGTTTTTGCTTCTAGAACAAAGCATTTTATCAGTTTTATTTAAGGCAAACCGAGAAGATTTTTTTTATAAATCCTTCTAACACCATAGACTTTTCTGCAAGTTGTGTATAAAACTAAATTTAATGCTCAACATTTTAAGGTGTATTAATTTTCAGTACTCTCGTTTACTGTGAACTTGAAGCATTTGTTTTTGTCTCGCTTTAAATTGTAGATAGTGTCTATGTGTGCCGAAAAAATGCTACTATTTGTAACGAAATGTTTTTAAAAATGGTCCCTTTTTTAGTTCCCTTTATATCTACCGAAAAAATCAAGCTACACGTAATACAATTTTATTTAAATTTTACTTTTACCGGAATTTCTTCAATTTGATAGAGAATTCACATTTTTTTTCAGATAATCTTATTATTGACTTATTCGCTTCAAAATGTTTACACGTCAGTTTTGGAACAAAAATTCAGAACTTTTCTGTGCAAAATTGTTTGCATTGAGGTGAATTTGCCTCAATTAATGAATTCTATTGCTGGAATTTTTCTTTTATGTTCTGAAAATAACCTAATTATCAGGAAAACTTGAAGATAATGAATGAAACTCTTGTCATTAGGTGCGGAATAAATGTATTGAAAGCCAAGAAATCTAATTCAAATTCATCTTTAATGTGTAAAATTTTCCTCTAATAACGAAACTCTTAGAAATGAAGAAAATATAAATAAATAAAATAATAATAAATAATAAATAAAATATATATATAAATATTTATTTTACTTCTACTTTATGCATACTATCTATACTTATCTTTCGCAATCTACGAATTATTCCAAGATTCCATTTTCAAGTTTACTACCATTTTAATCAGCAATAAAGTGAATGTATATGCAATTTAAATCCAATTAAGTACAAATACAGCAGTGATTAAAATTCCTGACATGTACCAATAAATACTATAATAACTACACCAATATAATGATTCTGAAACCATTTTTAGTATTTCTTATATATTTTAAATTATTTCTTTACATGCTCTCGGCAAACGAACTACCCTTTCATGCATCACCAAATAACTATTCGCTTTCTACGTACAGCATAAAATAAAAAAAATGATCAAAAAGACTTCTAAAAGCGTCTTTGTTGAAAGTCATGTGGAATGGAGGAAATCATATAAAGTCAAGATGGCAAAGGTAAAGAAAATTGGTAAAATGCGGTCGCTACCGAATCTTGGAATTAACGGAACAATATGTCAATTCTAATAAAATTTGTTCGTATCAAATCAAATTAAATCTGTTAGAATATAAAATATTTTTTTTAATTTATTTTGAAAATCAATTTTATTTTAGGAATTCAGTTTGTTTTCAGTTGCAATACTACAAAAACGTAATTCTCGAACATAAATTATATTTTGCTTCTATATAATAATGTACTATAAAACCAGTATTTATATCTGTGCAGAAATTTCCCTAGTTGGCCCTAATACAACAAAGTTTCTAGCTGCATCCCGACTGGGCTACCCCTGGCTGGGTTTCATGGACAGGAACCGGGCGGGAGCAGACCGGGCTACACTTTTCTCGAATCACGTAGTTTGGACATGGCCGGTTACTGGCCGGGTCAAGCCTGGTTATATCCCATGGTCGGCAGCCGGTCGGGCACTGGTCAGGTCAAGTTTTTCGTAGAAATAAAAAATTTTTTAAGAGTAAAATGTATAATTTAAAGATTTATTAGATAAGTGAAACAGAAATGAGCTTTTTTAAATTCTTAAAAATAAAACATTAAATTTTTTCGGATGAATTAACTTTTTGAATTAAACTGTTATCGATTCTGCTATGTGCAACGGAAGAAATGTTGACATTTTTATAAACTTCTCTATTTTCAGACAATATTTAGCCTGTACACTTCCAAATTTACAGCCATATATAGCGAGCACTTAGTGGGCGAATAATAATTATTTTTAATTAAAATATACTGTTGTGTAAACATTTTTTCCTTTCTTCCTTCCTAGCTTTAAATCACCACGTCCTTTCCAAATTGCTGCGAGATTCTATCATCAGGGATTAAAATTGTACTCCAACTTTCTTTCCCGAATTGGTTCACTGGATTTGACTTTTATAGTTCACCGTATTCTTTTCGATGAGCCTTAAAAGACAAAACCAGTTACCAATTTATCGCCTAAAGCAACATTTTTTAACCGCTTTGTGGCAGGATTATCCGACCGGATTTCGGCCGGTATTGACGCCGGGATCCGACCAGTTTACCGTGACGTTTTTAGCCGAATCCCGGCCCGATTCCCCGCATACTTCGAAACATTAATTAATTAATTAAGGGAGTGCGTTTTTGTGCCAGAAATTAAAATTATGATTTTGCTTTAACTAGTATTTATTGCTGCATGTAAACAACTGAAAATAGATATCCATGAATTTATATAACATTGTGATAATTGAATAAATTTTATATTTACTGCCATATCATTGATTAATATTCATCCAGTTGACACGTTTTATACAAGAAACATACATTCTAAAGCACAAGGTCCACAAACCGGTATCACAACTTTTTCTAATGAAATAATTCTAATTTTAACAAAAAAGAGCCTTTCTATTGCTTTTACAAATGAGGGCGACCAAAATCATAATAATTTAGAAAAATATTAAATGAAAATAGTACATTATCTGAAGAGTAGTATTTAAATTTGAATGTTAGCATTATTCTCAATTGTGTTTTTTATAAAAGCGAATAATGAATCACAAGATATCTATAGAATCTTATTTAGCATTTTTTAATATTGTATTCGTAATGCGTTATTTAGGACTGTTACCAATGAATATGAATACATTAGTATTCATTTTGACGGTACCTGAGTTGCAGGTTTGAACTCTTTTAATTATTTTTCACGAGAAAGTTATATAGTATATCTTTAAAAAAGTGGAAAATTTTGTAAGAAAAAAAAATTAATAATCACTAAATGTTTTTTAATACAAAATATTAATTATTAAAACTTAGAAATGATCACAATTTATAAAATTTTTTAACCGTTTATATTCAGCATTAGAAATGGTTTATTTTTGGGTTTGACTTAGGTAAATTATAGATCTATTGGATGGTATAGTTTATGGATGAAATATTTTAGCATTTAGACAAATATTTAACGAAGGGAAGGTGGTGCAATTTTTTGATATTGTGCAAAGAGACTGTTCTTCGTGTGCATTGCTTTCGAGTAGGTAGAAGTTTAAAAATGTATTTTATTTTTTGTATAAATATATTTTTATGATTATTTTGTGTAGTTTCAGACACATATTAAAAAAATAAAACAAATTATTATAGAAAACGAAGCGTTTAAGATGAAATATCCATCTTATACTGTATAAAATAGGTTTTTTTTTGCCAAGAATGTTTTTCTGAATATAGAAAATTATTGTACTAAGTCATGTAAGTTTTGATGCATTATAATCTTGAATAAACTTTAATTAATTTATATCGCGAAAAAGTGAATCAATATTATGCAAAGAATATGATTGCTAGAATAAAAAATTACTTTAAGTTCATGTTTGCTACAAAATAATTTTTCGATTAAAACTTATTTTTATCATTAAATAATTGTTCTAAATTGCAGAAAGCAATCGTAAGAACAATTTTATGCACAAATCAAAACGCATCTTTAAAATTCTATCCACTCTTTCTGGTTCTGATTTTTGTTACCAGATTACGTATTGTGAAATTGTATAATGATTTGAAAACAAATCAATCCTTTCTTCGACAGACAATATTTATGTGTGTAAAATCATATGTATCGTGGTTTAACTATTTCCCCAAGCGGAAATATTATATATAGTTTATATATAGTGTGAATTATTATATATAATATTTATTTGTGTGATACAATTTTTGTATAATGCAAGTGAATATTATATATGAAACTTCACACTATATATAAAATATATATATTATTTGCGCCTGGGCCCAGTTGGATAAAATATCTTTAACCTTTATATTTTCGATAGATTTTTGTAGAATCTGTTGAATAGTTATACAAATGTTTAACCAAATAAGAGTTTTTTGAAAAATCTATTATTTGATTTTCAAAAATGAAGGTTAGTGCATATATGTTAAGGAAAAAATGATTTTACATTAATTTTTGAAGGTGATATAATAGACTTTTGAAGGATTTTAACAAGAAAGTAGACCCCCTATCGTGTCGTTAGGGGAATTATAGTTCCATACAGGAATTTTTGTTTTATATAGTTCCATATAGGGGAATTGCATCCCCTCGCTTTCGTTAGATATTTGCCAAAATGACTACACTTTGCCCAAGTTTTATTTCCATACAAGAAAGTCATATTTTGGGCTGGGTACAACTCATAAAAAATCCCCCTTACATTCTTTAATTTCTTATAGGGCAGAGAGGTAAAATCAAGTGTAAGCTTTATTTTCTGTTTAAATATGCTTCTTTTAAATCTAGTGAAACTTGTCAAAATGTTGAACAAAAAAGAAATTTTTGATTGACTGAATATAATAAAAATACGTTTTGCGAGTCTGAAGGTAAATATTTGAGTTTTAGACATTTCAATGTTCTCTCTTTTTTAGACTTTTATATCACCTGAATTTGAGTTTTATAATATTTAAGAAAGACAAAATTATACCTTGAGACAATATTTTCTAGTACATGTTGGACAGAATCGCAATCACTATAATTTCACCTATTCTCTAGGTCTTTGAGAATTTTCATTTGTCAGATAAAAAATATAAAGTGTTTAGGATTTTATCGTTATTTTTCGGTCATATTGACGATTTCATGACATCTAAAAAAATATATATCCTTCAATATGTCATAGTTTTTTACTCTTTGCCTAAAAATACACTTGTTTACAATTTAATATTAATATTTTTTAAATATTTATTTTAATTACATTTAATACAAATTAATTCATTTAAAATCAAGAAAATTACAAATTGCCATTTTTGCATAAGCTTTCGAACTAAAAGTACAATTAGTTTATCAATGTTCGGCATTTTTAACATAAAACAATACAGTGTTGTAAAAATCATCCCTTTAATAACATTTGTTTACCAATAATGAATCAAGAACTTAAAAAAAGTTAATTTGTATTTTTTGTATTCGCTTTCAACAACAGATATTCTAGACATAATTTTCGCAAAGAAAAGATATAAAATATGTACAAAATTGATATTTTAAACCATATTGTTAAAAAAGACGGTGAAATAATTATGTTTTTTCAAGGAAAAATGAGAAAAAGTGTATTTGTAATGAATTACGTGACTTATACGAGCTAAACTTTTTTTTTATTTTACGCACAATCTAGTTTCTTATCATTTTCCCTGTCACAGTCTTTTTATTGGGATATGCATAAAATGAGCTATTAAAAGAAACTTTTTTGGATGAAAACAGCAAGAAAAAAAATTTTTTTACCTATAAAGGCCAGAAAATGATATTTTTTAGATTGACGTCCTAAAAAATTGGTTAACAATCGTCAAGCTTGGGAGGCCTATTGGGACTAGGCCATTTGTTTTTTTCCGGTGAATCTTACAGCCAACCTTTTCCAGCTCCCCTGAACTCACCGAAAATATTTGTTCTGCGCTCACCGAATTTGCGAGAACCTAGCCATTGCCATTTAATAGTATATTGTGCGTCAAGGCAGTGAAACAGACTTTTTACGGCCCAGCCGTTTGAAATAAGTAAATAAGATCATCAAATGCCACAGTATTAAGACCTGTACATAAATTTTGACTTTTGATGATAGAAATTCAAAATGTCAAATTGGTATAAAACGTACCGACTTTCTCCTACTTCTATTGGGCAATTATACATAATTTTATGCATAACTTTAAGGTTTTTATCTTTTGAATTCCAGGTATGTACATGATCATCAATAATAATACATTGATTCATTTTCCAGAAAGGGGAGAATGTTTGCCACATCGAGTGGACGATGCCTTCCTCATCAGGTTCCTGCGGGCACGAAATTTTAATGTACATCGAGCTCATCGACTGGTATGCTGGAAATGCTTTATAAATTACACAGCACCACAAAAAAAAGTGGTCTGTCCCAGAAGCGAGACCAATGTACTCTTATGTTTTCGGGGTCGCTGAATC
>JAAAKG020182182.1:0-25813 GCA_010014905.2 Druon quercuslanigerum
TTTAATTAAAAAAATATAATATTTTTTAAACTTAAAAGTTCTAAAAATTAGAAGTTAAATTGTTTTAATTTTTAATAGTTTAAACATCCTTAAAAAATCCACAAAATAGATGAATTTAAAATTAAAAAAGACAAACTATCCAATCAATTTATTAAATTTTCGACCAAAAATATAACAGTTAAATTTTCAGATGGAGAAATTAATATTTCAATCAAACTGATGAATTCTCAACTAAAATGATGAATCTTAAACTGAAATATCCGAATTTTATATCAACGAAAAATATTAATTTTTAATCATAAAGATTAATTTTGTACAAAGAAACATGATTTTTTCACAAAGAACATAAACTTTCAAACAAATAGTTTAAAAATATATATATATATAAATCTTCAAAAGAAGTGAATTTTCAGCTAAAATTATGAATCATTGACAAAAAACTGCTTGAATATTCAACTAAATAATTTAATTCTAAACTAAAAAAGATTAAGCTTCAGCCAAAAATGGAACATAAATTTGTATTTAAAGAAAATTAATCAAAAGATGAGAAAAAAAGATGAGTTTTTAACCAAGATTTTTTTTTTAAAGGACAAATTTTCAATAAAGTACATGAATATTCAACCAAAAAAGATAAATATTCAGTTAAAAAAAATTTGCACAAAAATAGATGAATATTCAACCAAAAACGATAAATTTTCAGTTAAAAAAAATTAATTTATAACAAAAGAAAAATGATTTGTTAACTAAATATTTAAATCAAGTAATACAAGTCTACTTTTAGAAATGAAAAAATATTATTATTCAATTTTATATTACAATTTTAACTCAATTTAAGCATACTGTCGAAAGAATGTCCTAAATAAAAGAGTTCAAGCATTTTTTTAGGTTTTCCAGGTGAGTAAAAACCCTGATATTTAAAAATTGAAAATTAGAAAGATGATTAATTCGCAATTAAAAATAGCTGATAATAAAAAAATAAATGTGAATTCGTACCAGTCTTGAATTAATAACTGATGCTAAATCTGGAGCCTGATAAACAACACCAGCAATAATATAATAATCTGCTAATGGTGTAGCTTCACTCGGACCTGGGCCATGACGATGCTGCTTCCTAATTACGTATAAAATTGGCTCCTGAACGTGTAAAAGCATGTATTCAATTCCAGTCAAACTTCTGCAAAATTCAAGAAAATATACATATTTTTTAATCGAGAATAGTTATTCTTTTCAATCAAAAAGATAAATTTCTGAAAAATAAAATTAATTTTTAAACATAAAGATTATTTTTCTACCAAAAAATAAGATTTTTAAACAAAACAGATGAGTTTCAAACGAAATACTTGAATTTTTAATTAAAGAAGACAAATATTCAATCAAATAGTTCAATTTCAAACAAAGACAAAAGAATTTTCAACAGAAAATTATTGATAATAACAATTTAAAGAAAAACTATATAATATTCTTTTAAAAAGAAACCAATTATCAACAAAATTATTTTTCAACCAACGAAATCAATTTTTAACTAAAATGATTAATCTTCAACCGAAAAAAATATTTTTTAATAAAAGAGTTTGATTTTAAACCAAAAAGATGATTTTCTAAACAATTAAATTAATTTTTGAACAAAAAGATTAATTTTCTACCTGAAGTTGCAATTTTGCAACAAAATACGTGAATTTTTAAAGAAATACTTGAACGAATAGTTAAATTTCGAACTAAGAAAAAAGAATTTTAAACAGAAAATGGAATAGTCAAATTCTTAGTTAAACAAATTATTTAAAAGCAAAGGATTTTTCAACTAAAACAATGAATCAACTGACATTGTTGAATTTCCAACCAAAAAAATTATTTTTTAATTAAAATAATAAATTTTCAACCAAAACTAAAAAAATTGTTTTTTAACTTTATAAATCAATTTTCAAACAAAACAAAGATAATTAAGTTTTAGTCAATAAATTAATGTTTAAGTAAAGAAAGGAGTTTTTAATTAAAATGAGCAATCTTCAACTAAAAATTTAAATTTTTTAATAAAAGAGTTTAATTTTCAATCAAAAAGATCAATTTTCTAAAAACAAAATTTTTTTTTAACCATAACTTTATGTTTCTACCAAAAAATACCATTTTTCAAGAAAATCCATCAATTTTTAACAAAATATTCGAATGTTCTATTAAAGAAGACAAACATTCAACCAAGTAGTTGAATTTAGAACTAAAAAAAAAATTTTAACAGAAAATTATTAATAATAACAATTTAAAAAACGATATAATTTCCAACCAAAAAGAAACAAATTTTCAAATATTTTAATTTTCTACAACAAATTCCTTTCATCCGAAGAAAAAACAAGTTTTCAATTAAGTAGCTTATTTTTCAACTAAATAAATGAATTTTTAAATTAAAATGATGAATCTTTACCCGAAAAAATAATTTGAGATATAAGATTTTAATTTTAAACCAAAAAGATGATTTTCTAAACAAAGAAATTAATTTTTAAACAAAAAGATTAATTTTCTACCAAGAAATAACATTTTTCAACAAAATACGTTAATTTTTAAAGAAATACTTGAATTTTCAATTAAAGAAGACAAATATTCAACCAAATAGTTAAATTTCGAACTGAGAAAAAAGAATTTTAAACAGAAAATGGAATAGTTAAGTTCTTAGTTCAAAAAACTTAATTGAAAGAAAATAATTTTTTATCTAAAACAATTAATTTTCAACTGACATTTTTGCAATTCCACCCAAAAAAATTATTTTTTAATAAAAAAAATGAATTGTCAACCAAAATTAAAATTAATACTTTTTAAAATTAAAAATCAATTTTCAACCAAGAATGGAATAATTAACTTTTAAGTAAAAGAATTAATGTTCAACTGGAGAATATAGTTTTTACATAAGATTGTAAGATATGCAACTGGAATAATATCTCTATTTACAGTTTTAAAAAACAATACAATTTTTAACAAAAAGAACCAAAGTTTCAACAAAAAAGATCAATTTTTGACCAAAAAAATTATTTTCATCCAAAGAAAAAACAAGTTTTTAATCAAATTGCTTATTTTCCAGCCAAAAAACTGAACTTAAAATTAAAATGATGAATCTTCAACCAAAAAATAATATTTTTTAATAAAAGAGTTTAATTGTCAATAAAAAATATCAGTTTTCTAACAACACAATTAATTTTTTAACCAGAAGATTAATTTTCTACAAAAAAATACAATTTTTCAAGCAAATAAATTAATTTTTAACGAAATATTCGAATGTTAAATTAAAGAAGTCAATATTTAACCAATTAGTTGAATTTAGAACTAAAAAAAAAAGAATTTTTAACAAAAAATTATTAATAATAACAATTTAAAAACCGATATAATTTGCAACCAAAAAAAAAACTAATTTTCAACAAAATAGTTTAATTTTCGACAACAAATACCTTTCATCCAAAGAAAAAACAAGTTTTAAATCAAATAGCTTATTTTTTAACCAAAAAAATGAATTTTTAAATTAAAATGATGAATCTTCAATGGAAAAAAAATTTCTAATAAAATAGTTTAATTTTCAAACCAAAAAGATGATTTTCTAAACAATGAAGATAATTTTTAAACAAAAGATTAATTTTCTACCGAAAGATACAATTTTTTAACAAAATACTTGAATTTTAAAGAAATACTTTAACTTTCAATTAAAGAAGACAAATATTCCACCAACTAGTTAAATTTCGAACCAAGAAAAAAGAATTTTTAACAGAAAATGGAATAGTTACACTTTTAAATAAAAACATTAAATTTAAAACCGAACATAAGATTTTTCAACTACAACAACGAATCTTCAACTGAAAGTGTTGAATTTTCAACCAAAAAATTTAATTTTTAACAAAAAAGATAAATTTTCAACCAAAACTAAAAAAAATTACTTTTAAACTTTTTAAATCAATTTTCAAACAAAACGAAGATACTTAGGTTTTAACTTTAAAATATAAACTTTTAACCAAAAATTGAATGATTAAATTTTCAATGAAAAAATTAATGCTCAACTTAAGAGAGGAACTTTTAACTAAAATTATGGACAACTTTTCAATCAAATAGCTTATTTTTTAACAAAATAAATGATTTTTTTAATTAAAATGATGAATCTTCAACCGAAAAAAAATAATTTTTAATAAAAAAGTTTAATCTTAAACCAAACAGATTAATTTTCTACCAAAAGATACAATTTTTCAACAACATACGTGAATTCTTAAAGAAATACTTGAACGTTCAATTAAAGAAGACAAAGTTTCAACAACAGTTAAATTTCGAACTCAGAAACCAATTTTTCAACAGAAAATAGAATAGTTCATTTTTAAATAAAAACATTAAATTTAAACTAAACATACGATTTTTCAACTAAAACAATGAATCTTTAACTGAAATTGTTGAATTTCCAACCAAACAAATTAATTTTTAATAAAAAAGATAAATTTTCAACCAAAACTAAAATTAATAAGTTTTTTACTTTAAAAAATCAATTTCTACCAAGAATGGAAAAAAATTAATTTTTAGTAAAAAAATTAATGTTCAACTGGAGAAAGGTTTTTAAATAAGATTCTGGGATATTGAACTGGAATAATAGTTCTATTTACAGTTTTAAAAAACTATACAATTTTTAACAAAAAGAAACAAATTTTCAACAAAAAATTCCTTTTCATCAAAAGAAAAAACAAGTTTTTAATCAAATAGCTTACTTTTCAACAAAATAAATGAATTTTTAAATTTAAATGATGAATCTTCAACCAAAAAAATTATTATTTTTAATAAATGAGTATAATTTTAATTAAACAATATTTAACCAAATAGTTGAATTTGGATCTAAGAAACCAAATTTTCAACAGAAAACGGAATAGTTAATTTTTAGTTGAAAACATTAATTTTAAACCGAACATACGATTTTTCAACTAAAAAAATGAATCTTCAACTGAAAGTGTTGAATTTGCAACCAAAAAAATTATTTGTTAAATAAAAAAGATGAATTTTGAACCAAAACTAACATAATTAAGTTTTAACTTTAAAAATCAATTTTCAAACAAAACAAAGATAATTAAGTTTTAGTCAATAAATTAATGTTTAAGTGAAGAAAGGAGTTTTTAATTAAAATAAACAATCTTCAACTAAAAAATTATATTTTTTAATGAAAGAGTTTAATTTTCAATGAAAAAATATCAATTTTCTAACAACACAATTAATTTTTTAACCATAAGATTAATTTTATACCAACAAATAAAATTTTTCAAGAAAATACATTAATTTTTAACGAAATATTCGAATGTTAAATTAAAGAAGTCATATTTAACCAAGTAGTTGAATTTAGAACTAAAAAAAAAACAATTGTCGTCAGAAAATTGTTAATAACAACAATTTAAAAAAAAGGATATAATTTTCAACCAAAAAGAAACAAATTTTCATCAAAATAGTTCAATTTTCGACAACAAATTCCTTTCATCCAAAGAAAAAACAAGTTTTCAATCAAGTAGCTTATTTTTCAACCAAAGAAATCAATTTTTAAATTAAAATAATGAATCTTCAATGGAAAAAAAAATTTCTGAATAAAATAGTTTAATTTTCAAACGAAAAAGATGATTTTCTAAACAATGAAGATAATTTTTAAACAAAAGATTAATTTTCTACCGTAAGATACAATTTTTCAACAAAATAGTTGAATTTTAAAGAAATACTTTAACTTTTAATTAAAGAAGACAAATATTTAACCAAATAGTTAAATTTCGAACTAAGAAAAAAGAATTTTCAACAGAAAATGGAAGTTACACTTTTAAATCAAAACATTAAATTTGAACCGAACGTAACATTTTTCAACTAAAACAATGAATCTTTAACTAAAATAGTTGAATTTATAACAAAATAAAAAAATTATTTTTTAATAAAAAAGATCAATTTTCAACCAAAAATTGAATGATTAAATTTTTAATGAAAAAATGTAATGTTCAACTTAAGAGAGGAACTTTTAACTAAATTTATGGACAAGTTTTCAATCAAATAACTTATTTTTGAACAAAAGAAAACAATTTTTAACTAAAATGATTAATCTTCAACCAAAAAAATATTTTTTTTAAATTAATGAGTTTATTTTGAAACCAAAAAGATTATTTTCTAAACAATTAAATTAATTTTTAAACAAAAAGATTAATTTTCTCCAAAAAGATACAATTTTTCAACAAAATACGTGAATTTTTAAAGAAACTAAGAAACGAAATTTTCAACAGAAAACGGAGTAGTTACATTTTGAAATAAAAACATTTAATTTAAAACCGAACATAAGATTTTTCAACTAAAAAAATGAATCTTCAACTGAAAAAATTAAATATACACACAAAAATTGCTTTATTAAACTTTAACTTTAAAGAATTAACTTTTACATCAAAAATTAAATATTTAAATTTTTAGACAACAAATTAATGTTGAACTGAAGACAGGGGTTTTCAACTAAAATTATGGAATATTCAACTGAAATATTAGTTCAGGCAACAATAGTATATAGTCAGTTAATAGTCATAACAATTTTAAAAAACTATATAATTTTCAACCAAAAGGAAACTAATTTTCAACAAAATAGTTCAATTTTCGACAACAAATTCCTTTCATCCAAAGAAAAAACAAGTTTTCAATCAAGTAGCTTATTTTTCAACAAAATAAATTAAAGTTTAAATAAAAAGATGATTTTCTGAACAATGAAATTAATTTTGAAACAAAAAGATTATTTTTCTACCAAAAGATACAATTTTTCAACAAAATACTTGAATTTTTAAAGCACTTGAACTTTCAATTAAAGAAGACAAAAATTCAATTGAAGTTTTAAACAGAACATTTAATTTTTCAACTAAAACAATGAATCTTCAACCGAAATAGTTGAATTTCCAGCAAAAAAAAAATAATTTTTAATAAAAAAGATAAATTTTCAACCAGATATAAAAAAATTAAGTTTTAACTTTAAAAATCAATTTTCAAACAAATCGAATATAATTAGATTTTAATTTTAAAATATAAACTTCCAACAAAAAATCAAATGATTAAATTTTTAATAAAAAAATTTATTGTTTAACTTAAAAGAGGAATTTTTAACTAAAATTATGGACAAGTTTTCAATCAAATAGCTTATTTTTTGACAAAAGAAATAAATTTTTTAATTAAAATGATGAATCTTCGACCAAAAAATAGTTATTTTTCATAAATAAGTTTAATTTTAAATCAAAAAGATGATTTTCTAAACAATGAAATTAATTTTTAAATAAAAAGATCAATTTTTTACCAAAATATACAATTTTTCAATAAAATACTTGAGTTTTTAAAGAAATACTTGAACTTTCAATTTATGAAGACAAAAAAGAAATCAATTTTTAACTAAAATGATTGATCTTCGACCAAAAAAATAATTATTTTTAATAAATGAGTTTAATTTGAAACCAAAAAGATTATTTTTTAAACAAAAAAATTAAATTTTAATTAAAGAAGACAAATATTCAACCAAATAGTTAAATTTCGAACTAAGAAACCATAATTTCAAGAGAAAATGAAATAGTTAATTTTTAGTTAAAAACATTAATTTTAAACCGAACATTCGTTTTTTCAACTAAAACAATGAATCTTCTACTGAAATTGTTAAATTTCCAAACAAAAGAAATTATTTTTTAATAAAAAAAAATCAATTTTCAACCAAAACTAAAAGTAATAAGTTTTAACTTTAAAAAATCAATTTCAACCAAGAATGGAAAAAATTAATTTTTAGTAAAAAAATTAATTTTCAACTGGAGAAAGGAGTTTTTAAATAAGATTGTGGGATATTGAACTGGAATAATAGTTCTATTTACAGTTTTAAAAAACTATACAATTTTCAACAAAAAGAAACAAATACCAAAAAAATAATTATTTTTAATAAATGAGTTTAATTTTAAACCAAAAAGATGATTTTCTAAAAAAAAGAAATTAATTTTTAATACAAAAGATTAATTTTCTACCAAAAGATACAACTATTTAAAAAAATACTTGAATTTTTAAAGAAATACTTGAACTTTCAATTAAAGAAGACAAATATTCAACCAAATAGTTAAATTTGGAACTAAGAAACCAAATTTTCAACAGAAAACGGAAAAGTTAATTTTTATTTAAAAACATTAATTTTAAACCAAAAATACGATTTTTCAACTAAAACAACGAATCTTCAATTGAAATAGTTGAATGTCCTACCAAAAAAATTAATTTTCAATAAAAAAGATAAATTTTCAACCAAAACTAAAATAATTAAGTTTTAACTTAAAAAATCAAAACAGCTTTTAAATTTTATTTCAAAATCTTGAGAAATCTAGAAGTCGTTTGAAATGTTTCCAAATTAAAAATATTTCTTGAGATTTCTTTCGGAACTTGTAAATATATTTAAAAATGAATTGAGTTTTTTTACAACTGTCATTAAACCCTGAAAATTAAAAAAAATCCTTAAAATTTAAATTTATAAATAATAAAATGATTAAATTAAATTTAGAACTTGAAATATTTCAAATATGCAATTTAAACGAAATTTTTGTGCAAATACTTACAGTCGAATTTCAAACAAAAAAATTAGAAGCTTTTTTAAAATTTTGAACAACTTCAAAAGAATAAAAACATTTTCCTAAAATCCTTGAAAAAAATGAAAATGATTTTTCATTTTGAATAATTATTGTAAAAGAAAGTTTAAAAAGACTTTAGGACATTCCAAAATTATCACAAAAAGAACCTGGAAAATTTTAAGAATTTTTTTTTTAACTTTCACGATTTTTCGAAAATCGTAGGAACAATACGAATTATTTTAAAACACGTTTATAGATTCTAAACAAAATTTGTAAACACTTCGTTTAAATTACTTTACATCATTTCAAGTTTTTAATTAATTTTGAATCTTTTCAAAACTTCTAAAATATCTCTTAAAATTACTAAATGTTTTTCTACAAATAATAAGTGTTCGATTATTATTTATACGTCAAAATTTGACAATTACACTTATAAAATTAAAAATTTTTTAAGTAGAACAAATAAAATTGTAATGTTAAAAGTTTAAAAGCTTTTCGAAAGTCTAGAGATTCAAAGCTTTCGATGTGAAAAAATTCAGTTTCAAATTGTTTTCTTTTAATTATTTGTTTTCCATCAACTGTTAAAATTTAAATAATTTAAACTAAAACAATATTTTAATTTAATAAAAACAAATAAAATATATTTTATTCATAAATCATAAAAATTTTGATTTAAAAATAAGATTATCGGAATAAATGATCCATTAACTTTAATTCTCAAATTTTGAACAGAACTAGAATCGTTTGTCAAATAAATTATTGTTCAGATTTTTATAATTAAAGTACAGATCCATTTTTTAAATAATTTATTGATTTATATTTCCAGTTGATACAATAAAACTGTGTTTCCTTCAAAAATTTTCAACTTTGAATACTTTTAATTTTTAATTATTTAAATATTTAAGACTGCATTTTAATTATTTAAAAAACAGTGAAAATCAAACTTGGGCAGATTTTTGTTCTGAAAATTCATAAAACTCCCGATCAAGAAATGAATTCGCTTGACTGGAAATTCATTTTTTGATTTTCTGAAATTTTTAAAGCATATCTTATAACTCTTGAAATCTCTTGAAATAAAACATAATTTACTCCCTAAAATTCTCTATAAATTAATTACAATCCCTTGAAATCGTAAAAATCAATTAAACCATGCAGAAATCACGTGAAATTCTTTGGTTATAAATTAAATTTAAATTATTCCTTAAATTTATTATTTTTCTAAACCCAAGAAAATTAAAAAATATTTAATTTTAGTAAATTCAGGGGATAATTATTTCAGCATTAAAATTTTATTTAAATTCTGAAAAAGATTTAATTAGGTATTATTTACAAAGTATCTTACTTTAAATGCTCTGGTCCCAAACGCTGCATTTTAATTGTTTCATTATTGCAAGTACGATCATAAAAAGGATTTGTTCTTTCGGCGAAATAATCCATTATATTTGTTGGATTTAGTATTGGTATCCAAGCACTGTCGTGCCATGATAACGCCAATGGATTATCTGAAATTAAAAAAATAATTTCAAACTTACTGTTCAAAAATATTTTCAAGAGGTGTGATTTTCACCAGTTCATTACAAATAATGTCCCTTTTTATTTTATAGAAACCTAATTAATATTACAAGAGATTCTTAAATATTTTAGCACGATAGATTAATTAAATAATTAAATCATGCTAAAAATATAATTAATCGTTTCTCGAATTTGTCTCTAAAGTACATGAGTTTTAATAAAAATGCAAACACATTTCAACCAAAAGGGTTAATTTTCTACCAAAAAGATAATTTTTTAAAAGAATACATTAATTCTTAATCAAAGAGTTGATTTTTCAATTGAAAAAGACCAATTTTTAAACAAATAGCTGAATTTTGAACTAAAAAGTATCACTTTTCAACCAAAAATGGAATAGTTAAATTTTCAGTTAAAAAAATTATTATTACACAAAAAAAGATTTATTTTTTTAACAAATTTAATTTAACCTCCAACCAAATAGTTTTATTTTCAACCAAACAGATAAATTAAGAACTAATGCAATACTTGAATTTTCAAGCAAAAAATGGATTTTTAAACCAGACGATTAATTTTCAAACAGGAAAATTATTTTTCTAGCAAGAAAGATGATTTTTAAATTAAATATATGAATTTTTAACAAAAAAAATTAAATTTTCAATTAAAGAAGACCTAATTTTATCCAAAAAGTTAAATTTTCAACTAAAATGATCAACTTATACTTAAAATTTAGTGCATATTTAGGTAAAATAATGTGATTACTATTTTAAAAATTAAATTGAACCGCTTCAAATTCCTAATTTTTCACGTAGAAATCTGGACATTCAAGAAAATACACGAATTTTTAAACAAAAAGTTGAATTATCAACAAAAAGAATTAATTTTCTACCAAATAGGTGATTTTTTTTTAAAAGTGCATTAATTCTCAATGAAAGAGTGGAATTTTCAATTAAAAAGGATCAATATTTAAACAAAAAGCTGAATTTTGAACTAAAAAATATCACTTTTTAACCAAAAATGGAATAGTTAAATTTTCATTTAAAAAACTATTATTGCACAAAAAAAAACAGATTTATTTTTTTAACAAATTTCATTCAACCTTTAACCAAATAATTTTATTTTCAAGCAGACAAATGAAATAATTAGTAAAATTATCAATAGTTAATTGCAATACTGGAATTTTTAAGCAAAAAAAATGGATTTTTAAACAAGATTTTCTACCAGAAAGACGATTTTTCAAAAAAGTACATTAATTCTCAATCAGAGAGTTGAATTTTCAATTAAAAAATATCAATTTTTAAACAAATCTCTGAATTTTGAACTAAAAAATATCACTTTTCAACCAAAAATGGAGTGGATAAATTTTCTGTTATAAAAATTATTATTACACAAAAAACAGATTTATTTTTAAAACAAATATAAGTCAAACTTTAACCAAATAGTTTTATTTTCAACCAGACAGATGAAATAATTACAAAAGTGATCAATAATTAATTGCAATACTTGAAGTTATAAACAAAAAATGGATTTTTAAACAAGACAATTAATTTTCAAACAGAAAAATTAATTTTCCAGCAAAAAAGATGATTTTAAAATTAAATATATGAATTTGTAACAAACAAGTTGAATTTTCAATTGAAAAATATCAATTTTCAAACAAATAGCTGAATTTCGAACTAAACAATATCACCTTTCAACCAAAAATGGAATAGATAAATTTTCAGTTAAAAAAATTATTATTACACAAAAAAAAGATTTTTTTAAACAAATTTAATATAAACTTTAACCAA
Organism: Druon quercuslanigerum; assembly: GCA_010014905.2. Lineage (NCBI taxonomy): Eukaryota > Metazoa > Arthropoda > Insecta > Hymenoptera > Cynipidae > Druon > Druon quercuslanigerum. Next base: position 11,888 of record JAAAKG020182182.1, read on the forward strand.
ATAGTTTTATTTTTCACCAAAAGGATGAATTAATTACTAAAATAATCAATAGTTAATTGCAATACTTGATTTTTTAATTTAAAAAAATGGATTTTTAAACAAAACAATTAATTTTCAAACAGAAAAATTAATCTTCCAGCAAAAAAGATGATTTTAAAATTAAATATATGAATTTTTAACAAAAAATTTGAATTTTTAATTGAAAAAGATCAATTTTCAAACAAATAGCTAAATTTTGAACTATAAAATATCAATTTTCAACCAAAAATGAAATAGTCAAATTTTCAGTGAAAAAAATTATTCTTAAATACAAAAAAAATAGATTTATTATCTAACCAAATGTAATTTAAACTTTAACCCAATAGTTTTATTTTTAACCAAACAGATGAATTAATTATAAAAATTATCAATAGTTAATTGCAATACTTGAATTTTTAAGCTAAAAAAAAAATTTAAATAAGAGGATTAATTTTGAAACAGGAAAATTAATTTTTTAACAAGAAAGATGATTTTTAAATTAAATATGTGAATTTTTAACAAAAAACTTGAATTTTCAATTAAAGAAGACCCACTTTTAACCAAACAGTTAAATTTTCAACCAAACTAATCAATTTTTATCTTAAATAAATGAATTTTTGAGAAAATATTTTAATTTTGAACAAAGTTGTTTTATTTTTAACTAAAGCGATAAATTTTCTACCATTTTAGACCATGAAGACAAAAGAATTAAAGTCAAAAATAAAAATACATGAATGTTCATCAAAATATTTGCATTATCAAATATAAATAAAAAAATTTCAACCAATAGTTAAATTTCAATAAAAAGGATTAATTTTATAACAAAAAAACGATTTTTCATTAAAAAATACATTAATTCTCAATGAAAGAGTTGAATTTTTAACTAAATAAGATCAGTTTCCAAACAAATAGCTCAATTTTGAACTAAAAAATATCACTTTTCAACACTTTTCAACAAAAAGAAACAGTTTTTAACCAATGGGATGAAGTTTAAACTAAATTGATGAATATGCACACAAAAATACGAATTTTTAAACAAATATTTAAATTTTCAACCAAAAAAATCAGTATTTACTAAAAAAAATAAATAAGTTGATCAGATTAAAAAAAAAAAACACTTTTATTTTCTACTAAACTGATCCATTTTTAACAAAAAAGAGGAAATAAAAGCCAAGATTACTTTTTTATAAAAAAAGACGAATTTTAAATTTAAAAATTAGTTTTCAACATTTTCAGTTAAAAAAATCAATTTTCAACCAACAAACAAAAAAAAAATTCGAACCAAAGGGTTGAATTTTCAACTAAAATGATGAATATTTAACAATAAACAAACATAATTTTTAACAAAGTGGTTTAACTTTAAAAAAAATGTAATAGTTGATATTTCAAATCAAAAAATTAGTTTTTAACAAAATAGTCAAATTTGCAATTAGAGTTAAATTTTCAACAAAATAAATAATAAGTTTAAAAAATTTGGAAACGAAATTTTCAACGAAATAGTTTAGTTCTGTTCAATGAGGAAAGATTTCAGCACCAAAAATTATTTTCAATCAAGATATTACATTTTTAATCAAAACAAAGGATATAAAAACCATGAATATTATCTTTCTCCAAAAAAAGACTGACAAAAATATTTTAATTTAACATAAAAAACAGCTGAATTCAAATAAAAAAATCTGATTTTGCAAAAAGCTAATTACTCATGAATTTAAGATTCATGCTTAACCAAACAGTTGAATTTTTTACCAAAAAGGCATACTTTTTGACAAAATTGTTAAATTTTCAATGAAATAATAAAGATATGCCAGGTAAATAAATAACTATAAAAATTCTCTTGATATTTGCAAGGCCTTTTTTTTAATTTTCTGACCATTTCCAGATTTCCCCTGACCTATGACCAACTTTTCGAAAAAAAGTAAACATTTTTGGATCACCTAGAATATTAATAAACTCAATTTTTATTCGAAATTATGATAAAAATTAACAAATCAATAAACTACGAATTTCCAAATCTAAGATTTTGTAGGTTATGTTCAATGGGATAAGAAAAATATTCAATTTTTTTATGAATTTACGCAAAAAGTAGACAAATATTTTCTTACCTGTTACAGAAGGTCGTACGGGAATCATTTTTTTACCTTAAAAAGTTATCACTTCGCAAAAAACACGTGTAAACACACAAAAAATCAAAAAATTCATTCAGAAACACAAACAACCCAAACGTTCGCCAAGCCCTCTGGTGACAATTTGACTGCAATTTGACTAAGCATAACAGTACCGTACCAAGTGATTTAAATTCGGATTCTCAAATCTTAATTTCAAAAATTAAAATAACATCAAAATATTCTACACATTTATTAAAAATTTGAATATTTATTATTATGAGGAACTTATTTTCTTACTACAAAATTTTATAAACTACAAGCTTGAAATTTGAAAAGCTGAGTCTCGTCACCACTTAAATAAGTTTGTAGATAAAATCTAGGAAATGTGATAATAATTGGTAATTTTATTCGAAAATAACTTTATTTCATGGCAAGAGGAGAGTAGATCTACAAAATTATGATTAACTGTTAAATAATGTTATATTGTAAATTGCAAATTAGAACCACTAGAAATAACCACGGCCCTGTGCAGTGACGCACACTCACATATTTGACATATTTCCCAAATCCCCACATTGCTCACAAGTGTTTTCTTATAAACCTGAAATCACGATTCAATGTTATATAAAAGTAATTTTCGAATTTTCGGGTTTTCGAGATTACATGTACGAAAATCTAGATGAGAAAAGTGAAAAAGTGTCTAGTTTTTCTGAAAAATTTGGAAGAAATTGGATCTTTCGTGTTGCTATTGACGCCCTCACCAATTTTGGGAATTTCAGGTAAAAATAGAAATTTCGTCTGTACCTCGAAAATTTCATAGGACATTAAACATTTTTATTGAAATAAATAATTTATAGTGTGTTTAAAAAGGATGTAATTTGAATATGGGGCCTATAGTTTTTGAAGTATTTTAATTTTGAGGTTAACTTAATGTTTACCAAAATTGGTAATTTCCAAAATAACTTTCATTTTTATTGGCGATACGAAAGCTAAAATAATATTTTTTTTAAGTTTGTATTTTTAGAGATTTTGTCTCGATTAAAATCGGAATCAAAACCACGGAGTTTTTTTCTTTTAACAACAATGATATTTTAGAATTTTCGAAATAATAATTTATCTTTTTTGTTTGATGATTTGACTATTTTCTTTTGAAAAATTCTTCTTATTGGGTTGAAAATTGGCCCATTTTGGTAGAAATTTCTTTTTTTTTTAAATTTAAAACTATATTATTGAAAATTCATTAATTTCGGTTTAAAATTCAACTATTTTTTTTGAAAATTTGTCTATTTTGTTTGAAATCTGATTCGCTTGGGTAAGAATTGCATTTCTTTCTTGGTTTAAAACACAATTTTATGTAAAAATTTAACTTTTTTGGTTGACAATTGAACAATTTTTTTGAAAAATCATCTTTTTGTGGTGAAAATTAATTTCTTTTGGTATAAATTGCATTTTTTTTTTGTTAAAAATCACAATTTCTATTCAAGATTGATCTTTTTGGTTGTTGACTTAACTATTTTGTTAAAAATCGTCTTTTTGGGTTGAAAATTCAACTATTTTCGTAGAAAACTCAACTATCATTTCTTCTAAAATTTATAATTTTTTTTAACGAAATTATTATTTTCGGGTTGAAAACTCAACTGTTTTGTAGAAAATTTGTCATTTCGGGTTGAAATTACATCAATTTCCGAAGAAATTGCATGTTTTTTTGTTGTTAAAAATCTCAACTTTGTTTAAAATTTCGTCTGTTTTGGGTCAACATTTAATTGCTTTCTTGAAACTTGGAACTACTTTGCTATAAATTCATTTTTTTTCTTTTAGATAATTCATATTCTTCAATTGAAAATTTAACTCTTTGGTTGTAAATGATCATTTTTGTTGACAGTTATAATTTTTATGGATAATTATTATTTTCGGGTTAAAAATTCAATATTTTTGTAGAAAATTCGTATTTTTAGATTGAAGATTAAACCATTTCTTTACATTTTTTTTCTTTGTTTGCTGCAAAATTGTCATGGTCGAAATTTTTGGTTGAGGATTCAACTATTTTGTTAAAAATTAGTCTTTTTTTTATTGAATTTTGTGTTAAGATTTTATTTTTTTCAATTCTACTAATGAAAGTGAAACTTGTTTATTAAAAAATTCATGTTTTGGTTGATGATTTATAATTTTTGTTGATAAATAGGTAGAAAATAATCTTCTAGGTTTAAATTTAAAAAAAAAATGTATTTAAATTTGTTGTTTTTTTATTGAAAAGAAATTTTTTCAGCTGAAAATTCAGCTGATTGGTTGAAAATTTAACTATGTCTTTAAAAATTGTTACTTTGTTAGAAATTATTATTTTTTTACTTTAAATATAACTATTATTTTTTTTAATTTGTTCTTTTTTTGCTTGAAAATCTATTTTTCTGATTGAAAATTAAATTATTCCATTCTTGGTAAACAATTGAGCTTTTTTAGTTGAAAATTTATATATTTTGTTGTTGAAGATTCATTATTTTAGTTAAAAACGTAATTTTTTAAACTTAAAATTGAACTATTCCATTTTTTGTGGAAAATTTATATTTTTTGATAAAAAATTCAATTTTCTTTGTTGAAAATTTAACTATTTCATAAAACATTTTTTCAAATAATCTTTTATTGAAAATTTACCTATTTTTTTAGATTTTCCTTTTTTTTTGTAGAAAATTCATCTTTTGGGTTGAAAAATCAACTATTTAGGTAAATATTTTTTTAAGAATCAACATTTTAGTAAAAAAAATCTAGGTAAACATTAATTTTTCTAATTAATAACACAGATTTTTTACGTTAAAAATATCACTATTTGTTTAAAAAATCATTTTTTTGTTTGTTGAGGATTTATATTTAAGCCAAAAATTAATTTTTTGGTTCAAAATTCAACCATTTTGTTTTAAATTCGTTTTTTAGTGGAAAATTAATTTTTTAACTAAAAATATTACTAGCCTTACTATCTTTTTTAGTCGAACATTTATTTTTTTAAACTCGTATTTTTGGGTTGAAAATTCCATTAATTTGGTAGAAAATTCCTATTTTTGTATTGAAAATTACTCTCTTTTGGTTAAAGATTCAATTAAATTGTTAAAAATTTGTATTTTTTGGTTGAATTATACTGTTTTTTTTTTATTTAAAATATAAATATCTTCAACTATTACACTTTTCGTTAAATTTTTTTTATCGAAGATTCATCACTTTGGTTGAAAATGAAACTATTTGGTAGAAAATTTATTTTTCCTTGGTTGAAAATTAATTTTGTTTATCTAAAAATAGAATTCTTTCATTTTTGCTTCAAAATTGATCTTTTTTGCTTGAAAACACAATTATTAGGTTAAAAATTTATCAGGGAAAGTCAGAGTATTTTGAAATTGTGATTTTGGTGCCCAAAAAATTGCAATTTCATTTTTATCGATCTATTTTACAAATGACTTCCGTAAAGCGTATTTGTTTTGGTCGCAGTTCGATGTAACGATTGGCTTTGATTTACGGAAGTGACCTTGAATCTCTTGATAGAATGTAGCCAGTCAGCTATTAACGGCGTCTTCTCTACAGAAAGCTTTTTTCCTCTCGTCGCTAAAAATAAAGCGCTCAGGAGAAGCTTTTTGCTCTCTGCCTTCCGCAGTAACGTACTTAGCCAAGAAACTTACACATCTACACTCGAAATCAGATTTTAGGTTATGTAATCGTGACCTAAAGATTTTAATACTTTGTTTATGAATTTGCAAGATGTATTTCACAAAAAGAATTGATATTATAGATTGTTGCCACTCAAATAATTATATTAATTCAAAAATGGAGACTTGAAGACAATTTTATGTCATTTTATTCATAAATCAATTTTCGAAGTGAGGCACCTTACGTTTCTCCACCTCGCGTTTTAATTCGAGAATAACTCTTCAAGAATTGTAACTTAATCGCTGATTTTTTGGCAACAGATTCAGTGGAATGGCAGGAGTTTTTTAAATATTTTTTTAGAACTTTCTGCTTGAAAATGTGATTTATTATTTGATGAAATAAATGGAGAAAAGCGAAAAAATCCTTTAATCGATTCTGTAGAGGCTTCACTGGATCTCTGAGTTGTTCAATAGAGCTAAACTAAAGCTTCAATTGAAAGAAATAGTCGGTGATAGTGGCTGAGCACCAATGAATTAAATCTCTGGGATGCAAAGCTTTATATAAACCCGTCGCTTGTGTCAGCGCCAAATGTCATTTCAAAATTCATTGTCATGGCCTGACATCGAACTGAATTGATCGATTTCCTACTCGGAGTAATTTTTAATTCTTTTTTGACCGTGAGATTAAAAAATACTCAAAAATGGTGGTTCTAGAAATTTACTACCGGGCTATTTATAGTTCGCGTAGTGCCCTGTAAGTGAATTTTAATTCTAAAAACAGGTAATTGTGAGTATCTTTTACGTGAAAGTGGATTTTGTATTTTGCAGAGAAATCATGAAAGACACACCGTACAATATCATTCCAATTCATCAAAAACCTGAATTAATTGATCAATGCTGTAAACTTTTGAATTCGGAATGGCACAGAAGCGAAAAAACACGGTACGTTCTGCAAAAGGTAAACCTAATTTTTGTCTAATACTCTAAAAAAATACTTTTAAATACTCTGGCTATTGTGTGCGCTGGGCTGCCTGTTTCAGGCGCAAAAAAAAAACAGTTTCGGGCGCAAAAAAAGAAGATTTTAAATTACAAATGAAAAAAAACAAGAACATTTTCCGAAAAAAGCTATCTGTCCTAAGCGGGATAATTGTTTTTGGATTATCTGATAAAAATATTACGTTCAAAAATTCAAAATTTTAGACAAGAAAATTTGACTCGTATTTGAAGCGCCTTAAGCTTTTCTTTATAACTTGATTCTGTAGTAGGAGAAATTTCACTTCAAAAGTTCAGTAATTTAAAAATTTTTTTTCGTTTTCAAGATTTTTGTTATTTTTGAATAGAAAAAGAAAAACCTGTTTTGGTTCAAGGTTCAACTACTTAGTTGAAAGTGGAACTAATTTCTTCAAAATTCATTTTTTAGGTTGATTCATCATTTTAAGTGAAACCCCTTTTTTTTGTCAAAATTTAACTATTTTTTTGTAAATTTTTTTTGGTACGTTTACATACGTTTATTTACGTTTTTACTTAAAAATTCAACTGCTTGCGATGAAAATCAATTTTTTAACTAAAAATTTAACTATTCCAGTAGAAAATTTTATTATTTTTCTGAAAATTCAATTCTTTTTGTTGAGAATTACATTCTTAACCGAAAATTAAACTATTCTTTTTGTTCTTAAAATTTCCATTTTTTTTTTATAATAGTACAACTATTTGGTTAAATATTTGTAGTTTTTATTTTAAAATTAAACTACTTTTTTAAAAATTTATCTAATTTGTCGAAACATTTTTTTGTGTAGAAATTTGTCTTTTTTTATTAGAAAATCATTTCTTTCTTGTAAAATTAACATATATTTTATTTTAAGAAAAACCTCTTTTGCTAGAAAATCGACTTTTTTTGGTCCAAAAATTATTTTTTTCTTTGAATGTTAATCTCATTATTGAAAAATTATTCTTTGGTTGAAAGTTCAACCATTTTTGGTTAGAGGCTAAACTTTTTACTTAAAATTTAATTTTTTTGAAGTTTTATTATTTTAATTGAAAATTCATCTCGTTTCAAAAATTTAACTTCTTTTCAGAAAATCAATTTTTTTTAATAAAAACTTAATTTTTGCAATATAAAATTCAACTTTTTTCTGGTAATCCGTTTTTGTTTTGTTTTTGACAATTATATTTTTAACGAAAAAGTTAACTATTATGTTTTGGGTTGAAATTTGATCTTTTTCTATGAAAATTCAAATATTTGATTGAAAGTAGATATTTTCAAGTTATTTTTTGAAAATACGATTCTTTGATTCTTTTTGTTAAGAATTTTATTCTTAACCGAAAATTAAACTATTCTTTTTGTTGCTAAAATTTCCATTTTTTTATAACAATTTAACTATTTGGTTGAATATTGATAGTTTTTATTTAAAAATTAAACTACTTTTTAGAAAATTCATGTAATTTGTGGAAAATTCGTCTTTTTTTGTAGAAAAATATTTATTACGATTAAAAATTTATGTTTGTTAGGTATAAAATTCAACTACTTCAGTTGAGGATTCATAATTGTAGTTCAATATTTAACAATGTGAATTCAGTTTTTTTTTATCAGAAATTCATTTATTTCTCGTAAAATTTACGTATATTTTGTTTTAAGAAAAATCTTTTTTCGTAGAAAATCGACTTTTTTTCGTCGAAAATTATTTTTTTCTTTGAATGTTAATCTCATTATTGAAAAATTATTCTTTGGTTGAAAGTTCAGTCATTTTTGGTTAGAGGCTAAACTTTTGTATCGTTGAAATATGAATTATTATATTTATTGTTGAGAATTCATTTTTTGCTAAAAATTCTACTTTTCGAGTTAAAAAATCGACTATTTTAGGCTGAAGCTTAATCCTTTTTTCTTTGAAAATTCGACTAGTTGGACGAAAATTTATCTTTGTAAGTAGAAAATTATTTAAAAATTGAAAATTAAAATATTTGGTTAAAAATGTAAATATTTTGTTAAAGTTACCTTTTTGGTCGAAAATGCAACTGGTTATTCTTTTTTGTTTGAAAGTTGACCAATTGGTTAAGAATTTAAATAATTTGTTAAAAATTCCTCTGTTTAAATATTCCCTTTTTAAAATGTAATATTAATTTTTTTAACTGAAAATTGATCCTTTTTAGTTAAAAATTCGTGTTTGGTTTTGCATAAAAATAATTTTCGTGATTAAAATTTCCTCCTCAACTTTTAAAATTTTAAATATTTTGTTGAAACTCATTTTTGTTGGTTGAAAATTAATTTTTGTAACTGAAATTTTAACTTTGCTATTTGAATCGAAAGATTATCTGTTTATTAGAATATGTTTTCATGAAAAATCTTTTTTTTTGTATAAAATTAATTTTTTAATGTTAAGCGAGTAGAAATTCCCTTTTTGATTGAAAATTGGTTTGTTTAGTGGAAAATTTGTCTTTTTTTTAAAGAAAATTGGTCTTTTTTGTGTTAGAAGTTTAACTATTATTGTTAAAAGTTCACTTTTTTGCTGATTTATCATTGTAGTTGAAAATGGAATTATTTTGTTGAAAGTTCTTTTTTATTTTTGGTATAAAATTAATTTTTAATTGAAAGTTGTTCACACACGGAAAATATTATATATATAATGTCCCTTTTAGGTTTAAAATTACTTTTTTTTTTATAAAAAAGTTACCTTGTTATTTTAAATTTCCTCTCTATTGGTGAAAAATTCAATTTTTTTGCTGAAAATAAACTTTCTGTTGAAAATAAATTTTTTCGGATTAATAAACTTTATAGAAAACTTGTTTATTTGCTTGAGAGATCAATAATTTTGATTAAATTTTTCATGTTTGAAAATTCATGTTTTTTAAAGATTACCTTGTTTTGTAGAAAAATAATTCTTCTTAGTTGAAAATTTCTCCTCGGTTGATAATTTTACATTTCAGAACTGTTTTTATATCGTTGAAATATCAAATATTATATTTATTGTTGAGAATTCATTTTTTGCTAAAAATTCAACTTTTCGGGTTAAAAAATCAAATATTTGTGGCTAAAGCTTAATATTTTTTCTTTAAAAATTTCACTAGTTGGTCGAAAATTTATCTTTGTAAGTAGAAAATTTTTAAAAAATTTAAAATTCGAATATTTTGTTAGAAATGAAAATATTCTGTTAAAGTCACCTTTTTGGTCGAAATTTTCATCCAGCTAGTCCAATTTTTAAAGAAAAAAGATTAAGCTTCAGCCTAAAATAATCGATTTTTCAACCCGAACTTGTTTATTCAATATATATTAAAGATCATTTTCAATCCAAAAGAATGAAAATTCAACAAGACATCAAGTGGAATTTTTGATGAAAAAAAAATGAATTTTTAGCCATATAATAATTTCATTTTCAACAAAATGGTTACATTTTTATCGAAATTGACGAACTTTCAAACAAAAAAGAATAACCTTAAATAAAAAACAGTTGCATTTTTTACCAAAAAGGTAACTTTAACAAAATACTTACATTTTTAACAAAATATTTGAATTTTAAATATTTAAACAATTTTTCGACTTACAAAGATAAATTTTCGACCAACTAGTCAAATTTTTAAAGAAAAATGATTAAGCTTTAGCTAAAAATAGTCGATTTTCTAACTCGAAAAGAAGAATTTTTAGCAAAAAATTAATTCTCAACAATAAACATAATATTTGATATATCAACGATACAAAAAGAATTCTAAAACGGGGAATTCTCGACCGAAGAGGAATTTTTCAACTAAGAAGAATTAATTTTCTACAAAACAAGATGATTTTCAAAAAACATGAATTTCCAAACTTATAGTTCAATTTTTAATTAGAAAAAATAACTTTCAACCAGAAATGGAAAAGTTTGATTTTCAAAGTCAAAGATAAATTTTTAACTAAAATAATTAATCTTCGACAAAAAAACTGAATTTTCTATCAAATGTCAACCCAGAACTTGAATATTCCAACAAAAAAGACGAATTTTCTACAAATAAAGATTCTTCAGTTAAAAAAGAAACAAATGCCGACAAAATTATTGATCTTTTAAGCAAATAAACAAATTTTCTTTAAAGTTTAATGATCCGAAAAAATATATTTAAAAAAAAAGTTTATTTTGATCAAAAAAATTGAATTTTCATCAATAAAGAGGAAATTTCAAATGCTAAGTTAAACATTAATTTCAAACCAAAAATAAAAAAGAACTTTCAACAAAATAATTCAATTTTCGACTAAAATGATAAATCAGCAAATCAAAAAATGATTTTTTTAAAATAATAGTTTCACTTCTAACATAAAAAAGACCAATTTTCCGTTTAAAAAAGTCGAATTTTCAACTAAACAAACTCATTTTCAACCAAAATGGAAATCTTTACTCGTTTAAGCTTAAAAGATTAATTTTATACAAAAAAAATAATTTTCAAACAAAAAATATTCAAATAAAAAAAAACTTTCGATTCAAATAGCTTAAAAGTTACATTTAAAGTTTAAAAAAAAATAATTTTTAACCAATAAAAATGAGATTCAACAAAATATTTGGAATTTCAACCGTTGAAGAGGAAATTTCAATCACGAAAATTAGTTTTGTACAAATCCAAGGACGAATTTTTAATTAAAAAGGATCAATTTTCATCTAAAAAAGGAAAACCTACATTTTCAATTTAAAAAAATTAATTTTACATGTAAAAAGGGAATTTTTAAACAAAGAGATCAATTTTTAAACTAACATAATGACTTTTTAAACAAACAAAATTAAAAAAATAATTCATATTCCATGATTTTACAGTCAAGATAGAAAAACAAGTTCGATTTCTGTAATACAGTTGAATTTTCAACCCGAAAATACGAATATTCCACACAAAAAGTCAACTTTCGACAAAGCTGTTTTACTTTAACCAAAAATTCAAAAAAAAGTGATGAATTTTTTATTTAAAAAATGAATTTTGAATAAACAATGTATAATAGTTGATATTTCCTCGAAAAATATTTTACTTTCAATCCAAAACAGTTAAATTAAATTAAAAAAATAAGAGTTTTCAACAAATTATTTAAATCCTTAACCAACTGGTCAACTTTCAAACAAGAAAGAATATCCTTAAATAAAAAACAGTTCCATTTTCGACCAAAAAGGTGACTTTGACAAAATACTTATATTTAACAAAATATTTGAATTTAAATTTTTAAAGCAATTTTTCTACTTACAAAGATAAATTTTCGACCAACTAGTCAAATTTTCAAAGAAAAAAGATGAAGCTTTAGCCAAAAATAGTCGATTTTCTAACTCGAAAAGTAGAATTTTTAGCAAAAAATGAATTCTCAGCAATAAATACAATAATTCATATTCATCTTTGTAAGTAGAAAAATTGTTTAAAAATTTTAAATTCAAATATTTTGTTAAAAATGTAAGTATTCTGTTAAAGTCACCTTTATGGTCGAAATTTTCACCCAAAACGGGAAAACTTACATTTTCAGTTACAAAAATTAATTTTACATTTAAAAAAAGGAATTTTTAAACAGAGAGATCAATTTTAAAATAACACTGATTTTTTAAACAAACAAAATTTAAAAAAATAATTCAACTGTCAAGATTTTACAGTAAGATAGAAAAAAAGTTCGATTTCAAATTTTGGTCAATCCATTTTGTTGAAAACTAAATTATTATATGGCAAAAAATTAATATTTGTTGATCGAAAATTCAACTGATGTCTTGCTGAATTTTCATTCTTTTGGATTGAAAATCATCTTTTATTTGATAAGAGCCGTGTTTTTAAAAAAATAATTGAACAAGTTTTTAATTGTAACTTTAAATTGTTTTATTATAAATGTATTATTATTATTTAATATGAAATATTCTGTTTTAAAATGTTGTAACTTTATAAATTGAATTTACCGAAATCAGTTATGTTTTTTTTTTCATCACAGACTTAGAACTTTGAGGACATCTTGTGATAAATTTCCAACATCGCTGGTTCTTCTCGACAATGAAAAAGTGATTGGACACAGCAAAATTTCTTTGATACGCAGCATAGACGATTGTTGTGTCATAGAATCCTGTAAGTAATTTAAAATCAAAAATGAGATAAGAATCTAAAATAATCAATAACAAAAACTGATAAAATACTATAATAAATTAATTTTTCTAGTCGTGATTAGTCGAGAGTACAGATCGCAAGGCCTGGGTTCAATTTTGTTGCGTGGAGTCGAGCAATACGTTTCGAAAAAGGGAATAAGAAGAGTATATTTATCGACAAGAGACCAAGAAGGATTCTATAAAAAAAATGGATATTCAGTCTGTGAGCCTCTCAATCTCCACAGTTTCACCGATTACATCAATTCCAGCATTCCAATAAATGAAAACGACAATATGAACCTGAACGTGATTGAAAATGACCAAAATGAGAGAAACAAGGAGAGAATAATTCAAAATGTATTTTCAGGAGCACCACCTCCTCCTCCAATGCCAAATTTCGCTGAGAAAAAGCGAGAGGAGAACTGGAAACACGTCTACATGATGAAAAACTTGTAGTTATTTCTCAAATTATTTATTTATTTATTTAACCGTATTTATTTTTAAAATCCATAACTTCATTTACCTCAATATTTATGTAAATATGCACAACAATTTTTCAGATCATAACATTTTTACCTAGAATACGAATAACAAAGCCTTGTGATTACAGTCTAATATATAATATATAATTATGTTTCGCAATAAAGATTTGAAAATATTTCTGGCTTGAGTTTGAGGACCCTAGAAACGTAAAAGTTTCAGACAAATATTATTCGTTGCTGAAGAAACCATCTTGCTGTAAGTAATTTTTAATTTCCAGACATTTTTTTCCTAGTTATGCTAGTTCATTTTCAAAAATTACTGATTTTTTCTTGAATAATTTTTTTTTCATATTCTGGCTTAGGAAAGATCTGAAGTCATACTTTTTTTTACATTAAGTGGTTTTAAATGTCGGATTTTTTTTTGATTTAATATTTTGATGTTGAAATTTTTAACAAAAGAGTTTATTTTTTAACCAAGTAAATTTATTTATAGCCAAAAAAATGAATTTTCAACTAAAATGATGAATATTTAAGTGTAATATTTGAATTTTCAACCAAAAAGAAGAATTTTTCAACACTGAGATTTATTATTCAAAGAAAAAAATTATTTTCTACCAAAAAACGTAGATTTTCTAAACAAAAT
>JAAAKG020182192.1:0-51955 GCA_010014905.2 Druon quercuslanigerum
ACTTGGAAGAAGAAATGAGGAGAAAAGGTTGGGGAGGAGTTAGGATAGGGAAGGAAAAGATATATACACTGGCATACACAGACAGCATAATGATGATGGCAGAGGATGAAGAAGGGATGGCGGGCTTAATTACAGGATTAGAGAAATACTTAGATAGGAAAAAGCTGAATTTAAATGTAGAAAAGACAAAGATAATGAGGTATAGAAAAGGAGGGGGAGACAGAAAGAATGGACGGGGAGATGCAAGGGAATAAAGATAGAAGAAGTGAAGGAGTTTAAGTATTTGAGATATATTTTTCAAAAGAATGGAGATCATAGAGCTCATATAAGAGAAAGGATAAAAAAGCAGCAGAGGTAATGAAACAGATATGGGGAATCGGAAAAAGAAGGTTAAAAAAGTAGAGAAGGAGAATGTGGTTATTTGATACGCTGGTATAGTCGGTATTAAGTTACCGAAATATGTCAAAAAAATTATTGGAAAATTTAGGTAACTACAAACCTTCTTCTATGAAAGATAAATTATTACTACTTCTTTATTCTAAGTTCAAATTTTAGCAGAATGAGAGGAAAAATCAGCACAGTTTTATCAAAATGTCAATTAAATTTTATGGAAATTTACCTTTAAAATAAGTTCAAAAAAATGTTTGTGACATTTTTCGCAAGATTTCTAAAAGAATGGTCAAAGATACTTTAACCTAATATTATTGGATGCAGAATGATGTTATATCTTTCATCCTGCTTTGAGCAAAAAAACGTAATTTGTTTTATTATAAAAATTAAAAATGTTAATTACGCTAAAACATGGTTGGTGCTTTTTTATTTCACATTTGTTTCATTTCGTTAATATGCTTAAGCTTGTGAAAAAAAATGATTACTATGAAATATTTGTTCTTCAAATTAATTATTATTCTGAAAGAAATGTACAGAAAGTGAACAACACTTTTTTAATTAATTCCAAAAACTTCTACCATACATGCTTCGATTAAGAATAGTATAAAAACTACTAAAATTAATAATAACGCGAAAAAAAGTAAAATTTGAAGAAAAACACTTCTGATTAAGAACTTGACAGGACAAATAAATACTTACGATTTATCATTTTTTTACCTGGAATTTTATATACAGTTTTAGAAGAAAAATCTATTCAATTTGAAGTATCATACATTTCATATCACTTAATGTGAATGCAATTTTAAATATGGGTTCGATTTTTGTTTAAATATTAAGTTCAATTAAGAACTTTTTCAATGAATGTTAGAATTGTTTCTCCACTGTAACATTTATAAATAACAAACTTATATCCAAAAAAGCAGAATTATGGCAGACAAAAAAACTGATAAAAAATTTCTATATTTGACTTTTATGCTGGTACTAGTAGATAAATGTCTTGCGTGCGCCATGTTTTGGTTTGTATATTTTAAAGATTTCTGAACTTCTGATTGGCAGTAATAAATTTACGACTTTACATGCCTTTACCTTTGAATCGCATAATTTTATTGTAAAAATAATAATAATTTTATGCAGAAAATAAAAGTTTCTATTTTATATGCATAATCACAGAGTTCCCGGATCTGCTCATGAATTTCCAACAAATTCCCGGATTCCCCGGGTCGCTAGACACCCTACTGTTTAATATATAACTGTTCTACCTGAAATATTACAATCTTTTAAATCGCAGTTTACCTTGTCTTGCAGAAGTTGGTGAACATCATTTTGTTTTTTCAGGTGTCGAGGAAGCCAAAAGCAAGCCTGAAGAAGCCTCAACAAAATCCAAGCTGCCCCTGCGAGAGCGAGATACGTACAGGCCGTAAAGACCATGTTTACGAGGTCCACTGAAACCTGCTGATATTTCGTCGCCATGATTGTAATGTCTTAAATGACTCTGAAAATAATAGTCCAATCAAATATTATAGTTTTAATTGTATAACATTATTAAATAAACAAAAATGTTTGCAGACAGCTTGTGTAAAATTATTTCAACTTTCCAAATTAGAATTTTTTTCATCCCCTATTTGAACGTAAATTTTAATTAATTAAAATTAACAATTATCAATCCAGTAAAAAATTTTGTATCTTCTTAACAATAATCACGTGGAAATTATTATTGTTGAAGTTCACGTTTTCTCCCTTAAGGGAAGATAAATTTTGTTTATTTACCAAAAATGATTTAAAAAATCGATTCCAGATTGATCTTCATACATAGGTAAAAGGATTTAAGCAATTTATGTTAGGGTAATTGTATGATATAAAATAATGAGTGTTATTTGATACAATTTTAAAATTTTCAGAGTGTAAAATTTAGTTTTTGGGAAGTTTCTAACAAAAATATTTACAGTTACTGGTAAAAATAGCTCAAGTTACTTTTTTTTTAATTCATAAAAAGCATTTCGAGAACTATAAATATTACGTCAGTTAACTCAAAAAATTACTTCCTCGATATTATACTATTATAAGTACACAAAATGTGTATATTACTATGCAATATTGCTTGATAATGTTTATACTCTTTAATATAACAAAAAGACAGTACATTGGGAAATCAAAGACATGAAATACTTAAAAGAGTCCTGGACGAAAATAAAATGATGAATATGTACATATATAAGAATGCCAATACAAAAGTTCAAAGGTGAGTACATACATTGAAATGATACATTATAATACATTAGAGTAGCTCTTATTTTCTTGGAAAAAATTTTTTTCGATTTTTTTTCCGCTACCCCCCAGTTTGGTTCCATTTTATGCTGAAATAATTCGTGTAAAATTTAAACTAAATCGAACTAAGGGAAAAGCTGCCCCTGGGCCCTTGAAAATCAGAAAAACCATTAAAAAATCAATTTTGTTTATTTTGAAAAATATTAATTATATGCAAAAAAGCTTGATACGAAAGTTGTGGATCTATTAAAATTGCATATATTGTTTACAATTTTTTCTTCTATATCTGACTGTTTTCGAAAAAAATGCGAAAAAGTATATATATTCCATAAAGCACGTAGCACTTTTTTGCTTTTAGTCTATCTGTGTCCTTCCCTCTTTACTGAGTATTCTTGTCCAAGCGCTATCAAGAGGTACCAATACTAATGTAGTAATGTAGTTGTGCTGAGCAGATGTTCTTCTAAAATTTAAAGGACTCTTTTCTCTCAGTTCTCTTTCGGATGTCGGACGAGTCAAAACAAATTTTCATGTCAGAATATCTTCTGCCCGTCTATTACGTGAAAAAATTTATCTATGAGGGGGAATAAGGCGCATAAATAATTAAACTCTGACGTTTAATAACTAAAAAAACACTTTTAATCAAGAATAATGGGAGCGAGGTTCACATAGTTTGAGAGACGGAAACGAACTGAGGTTTCGATGACGAATTCCTCGCCGCCCTGGGCCTGGCATGGCAACAGGGCATGTACCCGTACCGATTCGCATATCTCAAAGCCTTTGAAAACTCTCCGGCGATAACATTTGCTTACACTATCGAAGAAAAACATGAAATGAAATACGTGACACAGAGAGACCGGCAGAAAGTATAAGAAATTAAATGAGTGCCGGCTCGAAATATTCAATACTTTTCTCTAGGACTATAACCAGAAATATCTGGAAATACTTATTAAAAATAGGTAGGAAGGTGGTCGTCACAATCTACTTGGAAATAAAATAACTGAAAATAAATTTATATCAAATAAAGACGTTTTAAGTATACTATTTTTCAATCTTCGTGTGGTGAACTTAAGTTTACGCGAAAGTGCCAGACTAGCATTACAGGCGGTTATTATTTTTTGGGAAAAAGCACGAATTCCAACTCAGGAAATAAGAAACTGCATCCCAAAATTAGAATCTTTGTACCAAGAATGGAGACCATTACAAAAAACACGCTGGGAGAACATCGGAGGCTCATACGAAAAAAGAAGAAAATTTCAAATCGAAGCTCGAGGATCTTTTTGACATCGCACATGCTAACGCTTTGGAAAATATGACTATAGAAGAAGATAAGCATTCTTTAATGAATCAAAGGTTAAAGGGTCGACAAGAATTCATGTTCGGTGTCGATTACGAGGAAGCTGTAAGAGAAACAAAAATTGCGGAACGAGAAAAGGCAGCGTTGATGAGGTATAAAAAAATTTAAATCATGCGATTTGCAGTACTCCTAATTTTTTCACATTTCAGTTTTTTAATTTAATTTTGCATAATTGAATCTCTTCTTTTTCTATTAAAGCTGAAACTGCCGAATTCACGTCATCTACAAGCGCCAGCAGTTTGGAATCAAGTACAGATGTAAATGTATCAGTTGCTGGAAAATCCACTGATAATATTATGGTACAACCTCGTCTCTCAGAAGCTCAAATTTTACACAAATAATTTTTACATAAAATGGAACCAAACTGGGGGGTAGCGTGAAGAAAATTCAAACTTTGAAAATAAGAGCCACCCTAATAATACATTTTGTTATAAAGTCGTTACAATGACACGTGATGTGTCCGCATTACACATTTATTGATCGTTGTGATTCGACAGAAAGCGAATAATATGCAAAAAAATTATTTTACTTACCACACTAATTTATCATGATGTAAAAGTTTTTTACATACATCTCGGTTGTTAAGTTAGTCCAATATTTGTGAAAATAAAACAAGCAAATTATTAAAAGAACAAAAAGGGTAAATTAACAATGAGCGCTTTTAAATTAAAACAGTCAGTTTCTAACTATATGTCACCTGGCTTTAAAATTTTCTTTTGACTTAAAAGAAATTTTAAAAAACTGAAACCAAACACGAAATATGAAATTGCGATCTAAATACAATCAAAAAGTTAAAAGCCGTTCTTAAAAACAAAACTACTTCTAACTACTGCTTTTAAGATGATCAATAATAGTAGTTTTTCTTAACGCTAAATTACTATAAAAATTTAAAAGTAAAAACAAATCGAAAAAAAACTTCCCTTCACCATAGGATCTTAAAACTGCTAAAACCTTCAGCCCAATACTATTACCTACACATTTATCACATACAATCAAAACTTCACAACTTTTCTTCAAATTAAAATTAAAAAAAAAAAACAAATTTAAATAAAGTGAAATAACAGATGACACATTTTTCAAAGTAAATCAAAGCGACAGGCAGTATAATATGTACTTATGTACGCAAAATCGATTAGAGAAAATAGGCTCGTCCCTGTTTGTCAACCCTCAAGCGACTATGAATTAACAAACAACAACAAAACTATTTCACTGTTAAAAAATAAGGAATTTTTATTTTAAAGTTCTTACCTTAAAAAAGAGACGGTGAAAGGTTCATTTTTTTGGAAATGGAAAGTGGGCGAGTGTCCGGAGTAGTACGACACTTAGCATGAAGTCCGGCAGTAGAAAAGACTATGATGTCTCAGACTGACTGTCAGAACCCCAGTCCACTACTGACCCGTATTGAAATAATCGATATATGGATGTACTCGCATATGATTGAGCACATGCCATAAACTATGTATCCATTACTATTAATAATAATTCTATGTAAAAAAGCTGAAAAAGTACATGGATTTCTGGACAAATTTAGAGTGGTCCGAAAATGCATTTCTTTCTGAAAAGGACAACAGCCTTAAAAACTTAATATTTGCAAGAAGAAAAATGAAGATCGAAAATAAAAACTAATTATTCTGAAAAAATTTTGTAAAACATTGCAACAAAATACTAATCTTGGAACCACCCTAAGAATAATTAAGAACGAAATCAGATCTTTACAGTTAAATAATTTTTATTTCACTTTTAAATCGCCCGACCTGCTTGGGCATCGAAAATAAATAAATTTACCGTTTCCTAGCGAGAGAAAACCTTCAAAATGAGATCTCTATACTCAAAATAATATTATAATTGCGCAATACAGTCCACGATTTTTTAATCGGCGATTAAACACTTAATTTTAATTCTTCACCAGGACCGCCGCCTATTATTTAATCTTAGGCCCATTCAGGCTTTAAAATTCATTCAATTCTAGAATCAAAGCGAATCACAAGATATCAAAACCCCCATTAGGTCCATTGATATAAAAAAATGCATAAAAAATTAATCTACAAGTCACATAATATTTACAATGAATGATTAGTAAATTCCTTGAGCCTAATCCAGTTTTAAAGATGTGTTAAGTTTTTAAGAGATAACAACAAATTGAGGAGGCAGCCCTGCACTTAAGATTACACTTTATTTCTCTTCATTCTAAAGAATTAAAATGCTTGCCCTAAAATATCGTAAATAAGTTAATACTGAGGTTCGAAAGTTATTTACTTATCAGTGGAATGGGTATCCAGGACCTAGAATCGCCAGCGATCTTTGTGGCAAGCAACGGAAGTTAGATCGCGAAAAAAAAGGTCCGTGATCTAGAACGATTTTCGATACAGTTTATTTCTGGATCTCAATTCAGAGTAAAAGAATCTCGCGACAGAAAGTTTCAATCTAGTGTATATTAACAATTTGTGCACAGACAATCCCTTCGGATTTTACCTGCTGCGATAAACTAATGTTACAACATTGATTTGACCTCTAAGCTAATTTTGAGAGTTGCAGTGTTCATCGAGTCTTGATTATCCTTCAGTCATAAACTAGATACTATATTTCAATTATAATTAATAAGTAGAGTGGACTCCATAAAAATTAATATCAAATAAAATGTTAAAAATCGTATAAAATAAGTAGATTACAAAAAGTGTCAATTGAAATAAAATTAGGTCTGGTTATGTATCAAGTAAACGAACATGTTTCCAGACCCACAACTTAGTCGGAATTCATTAAGATAATCAAGATCGATGGAGACTACGGAGGCCGTTGAGGTTTTAATTAAAAACGGCGAAATATTTCATACAATTTTAGGCCGCTTGACATGCTTACGTCGTGGTTTTCACGTAAAAGAGGAGATAGGGAGTAGCAGAGTTCCGTGGACTGTGCGCGAGTTTATCCTGGAGCTCTCGCACTGGAATAACGCGCACTGTTTCGTCGTCGCATTCCAGCCACCAACCAGGTGCTGGATGCTTTCCTTGCCTAATACCACAGCATTCCGCGCTTCGACACCCAGCCTTCACTGACGTCTCTTTGTTCTCGCTGATATTGGGTTTACTCCTACTAAAATACCTAAAAAAGCTAGCTGGCTTTTCGGAATTACTGGCGCTATGGTGAGGATGGGCTTGGCGTTTTATGTCTCGATCACAGCGACAGTACTCGGTCGTCTCATCTGGAAGCCTCGAGTAGGCAACGTAGTGGCCGGCCGTCATTGTTGCACCCTGGTGCATTATTACGGAGTAAAGTTTGTACGAATGTCGAGATTCACTTCGAGCTGACCCGCTACGTTGCGACTGCTCGCTGTAGCACTCTTCGCAGAAACACTGGAGAACCATAGGCGTTGGCATGTAATTGTTGATCTTCTCCATCGACCTGGTTTAATCATAACAGACTTTGCCGTCAATCAATCATTTTTAACTGCTTTAAAAGAGAAGTGGCATTAATTGCGTAAACTGAAAAGTATCAAAATGAAACTCAAGGATAAGATTCTAGTTTCCAGGGTTACTACAAAATCCATTTCTGTATTCCCTGACTGTTTCCTGACCAATTTTTTATTTGCCCTGACTGCTCTAAACTCTCCTTAAAGGTATAAAAACAAACTTGCACCAAGGAGATCAAGAATGATATTACAAAAAAAGGTTTGTTTCTAAATTTACTTTAAACACTTTTACTGACAACAGTCATACAGCATTTTATGAGGGGCCATCCACAAAATACCTAAGACATACGTAAAATACATGAATTTACAATCAAATAGTTAAGTCTTAATGTAAAAAGAAAAAATATGAACAAAAATAGAAAAACAGGGATCAAAACGCAAGAGGAGATCAAAAAAGGAAAAATCGGTGAATTTTCTCACGAAAAAGGGGGAAAATAGATGAAGGCTTCAGCATTTACTTTTACATGTCGAAAAGAACAAACAATCTTCTTACAAGAAATTTTAAAGTTTAAAATGAAATTAGTTAAAGAAACCATTTTCATATAGTAGAGCGAAGCAAAAATGCTAAATTTAATCAAATCAGCTGAGGTGCAAGGAAAACAATTTGTGGGTCGACATCCAAAACAAGTAAAGAACTAAAATTTTGAAATCGGTCAATATCTTCTGTTCTTGTCTTTATATTTACAATTTAACATTTTAAAAAGTTTTTTAAATGTGCCTTATATAGAATTTTTTGAAAATGCACAAAAACATGCTTTTTGGATTGATACTTTTTCGTGATGTTTATAACGTTCCAAAATCGCAAAAAATTAAACTCCAATAAACCTAAATCACGACAAAAGTTTTTTTCCAAAAAAGCAAAATGATACAATTTTTTTCGGTTCCGGCTGAATAAATTTCAGGTTCAACAAATTCAACTTTTTCTTAAATTTTCTGCATATGAATCAATAAAAAAAAATATCAAAAAAACATTTTTTATACATTTTCAAAAAAATTGTTATTGACCAAAAAGTTTATTTTTAAATTTCGTACTTTTTTATTATTGTTAACTACTAAAAGCTGCAAACATAAAAAATCTTTCATAAATTTGGTAAACCAAAAGAAAATATTTTTAATTTGAAATCGCTAATTGTTACTGATTAAACTTGTGTTCTCTTTTGCTGAATTCCAACCCACAAGTTTTTCAGCTACACTCAGTTCGAAGGATTTTATTTATTTTAGCAGTTGGTGAATTTTAAATATTCCATTTTATATTGGATAAAAACTTCTGTCTCCAGTTTTCACATTTTGAACACGCTTTAAACTGGTTCAGCTTCAAGTTTCTTTAATGAGTATTTTTAGTGGTTCAGCACTGGAAACGTGCAAATTATTTATTCGTAAATAATTTATTTAGGTGCTATAATTACTTAAATTATTATTCAACAAGGGGTACACTGACTAATTTCATAGAATTCTTAGAAGCAAGAACAATATTGGTAAAGAGGAGAATTGCAAGAAAAAAGGGAAAACTAAGTGGAAAAGGGGAAGACTGGGCACCCTGGAAGAATTACATTTTTAATTAAAACAACTAATTATTAATCAAGAAAAAAACGAATTTCCAATACAATAGACTAGTTTTCAAACAAAAAAAAAGAATTTTCAACAGGTGACTTGAATTTTCAACCAAGAAAGGTTGAAGGTCGAATTTTCACAAATGTATAAACTTGGATCAACCTAACGTAACATACAAAATCTGATAAAATTTAAAAAATTGTAATTTGTTAAACACTAGTTTAAATTGTTCAACAAGAAAAATAAATGCAATAAAAATGAAAAATTCTTAAATCTGTTTAAAAACCCGTTTACAGCAGTTTTTTATTATAAATGTTATGAAAAGCACAGATTATTTTTACTAAAAAATAATCATTTTTAAGAATGTTATTTGATATAAAAGGAATACATGTTTAAAGTTTTATAAATATACATATACTTTAAATAATTTTTATTAATAAACCCTATTATTAATATTACGTGTAAGTTGATACATGAAAGAACACCATACGGCGTGTAATACAACGTACAGTGATAATATGAGAGGAATACTTCAGAACATTTTCCCGATAAAAGCCACCATCAAACCAAATTTTTTTTTATTCTTGCAGAATTCTAAGAGTTGAAATTTTTTTAATTATATCAATGAAAGTCAAATTTCATGGCTATCTTAAATTTGCAG
Organism: Druon quercuslanigerum; assembly: GCA_010014905.2. Lineage (NCBI taxonomy): Eukaryota > Metazoa > Arthropoda > Insecta > Hymenoptera > Cynipidae > Druon > Druon quercuslanigerum. Next base: position 9,685 of record JAAAKG020182192.1, read on the forward strand.
AAATATTGTATTTTTTGTTATTGAAAGAAAAGTCAGAATTACTGAATATGCAGAATTTTTTTTACTTTGTAGAAATATTACTTTTTTCTACATTTGAAAGTACATTAAAAAACATGAACTCAATAGCCGAGCACTTATTCAATATAATGTGTTTTTTTTTAATTTTACACGTTGCGACCTCTGACAGAGTTGCAAATCGACTTTAATCGGTAGAGAAGTATTTTTATTTAACAGAAAAGTTTCAAAAATATTAGATTTATTAGAAGATTTTTCCATACTGACTGACCTATTAGACAACATTGACCGAAGATGGCTGAGGAATGTCGACAATGACCGGTTAAAGTCCGAAGTAGCGTAAGCCTATATTCTATAATAAACATTACCCGACGTCAGTGGACACTGTCAGCAAAAGTTACATTTTAACTACAAAAAATTATTAAACCAATTAACAATAACGTAAAGCTATCGCCTTGATTTTCGTATTCAACTAATTCGTTTCAATTACTTAGAGAAGTAAATTTTGGATATTTTTCAGAACAAAATGGTTTCAAAAATGACGGGTATGTAATAAAAATTGTCAAAATTAAAGGAGATAATGAATTTGTTTAAAAATTTGCACCCAATTACTTCATGTTCCTCAGAAAAAGGTGTACATTTTTTATGTTTTGTGGAAAAAAATATTTCAAAAAATGGAAATTGTTTAAGAAATTATGAATAAGTGGTAAAAATATCAGATATGAGTTTGTCGGCAAATTTGCAAAAAACTACTTTTTTTTCTTATTCATCAAAAGATACATGTAAACAATAAAGGGTTGTTTAAACGAATAAAAGTTGTTTAGACAATTACTAATTATTAAAAAATACATTAGACTTTTTAATTTGACCACAAAAAATTATCTGTTAAATAAAATTAAAAAAAGTAATATTTACAACAAATATACGGCAAAGTACTTGTTCCTCGTTTCTATTATGGTTGTTGGGGTATGCTGGAAGGGAATGGGTGAGTCATAATCAAAAATCAATGCATATGTGACATTCGGGGATATGATTTTAAGAGGTTCCAGTAATTTTCAATCATTTTTTTAAAAATTATGCCTTCCAGTTTCATATTTGCATATATAGGAGTTTTCCCCACGTTATTCTTGTCAAAGCATAAGAGATGCCTCGCAGTATCATATAATATTGTCCGATCGAAAAAAATACGTATTCACTTTTTTTTAAGAACCTACCAAAGTACAATATTCTCCCAAATAAAATTAGACCTTGCTGCGCAATAAAGTAAGCTTTATCAAGGTAAAATATGTGTTTTTCTGTGATTTTTTTCTTTCACAGGTAATTTAAAAAAATGTAGAGCTGTTTTGGAGGGGCCATCGTAAGGTGAACTGATAGCAATCAAAACCAGAATATCAAAATTCATTGAATTTAAGAATTTTCTATTTTAAACCGTAAAAATAAAACTATCCTTAAAACAAACGTTCAAAGTTACACCATCTTTAATTAAAATATTCCAAATTAGGCGATTTTCAACTTCCTTAAAAAAATTAACACTTTTAAAAGTAAAACTGTGTAATTAAAACGTTTTTTGATGTGTAAACATCTCAGGGCTTGATATGAGGAGTTGCGCCTAAGTCGAGTGATGCCATGCATGAGTATAATAAAAGGTTCCTTCACACAGAATTCTTTCGACTTCGTACAGTATTCTTTTACATATTGATATGAGTATGGAAAAGTAAGTTTACCGAAGAGGTTTACACATAAATCTGTATTGGGCCGTATTTAAGGACGCACGTGATGTTCTTCATATGCATTGGAATCCCTAAAGGAACGAATCCGCTTCAAATCAGGCAGGGCGCTACACTTGAAATCGCAGAATCTCTTTAAGACGAAATATGTTGTTTTTTACACGAAATTAAGCGATAAATATTTTGCCAATTTGTAAAAAAAAATTGTTTTAAGAGTTATGCGTGCTTGAATTTTCTGCTTTGTTTTTCAAAAAAAAACTCATTTCCTTCTTTAAACCTCTATAATCCCTGGCCTAATTGAAATATTTATTTTCTTTTTGGCGATAAAAGCGTCTACCGCCTTCTTTTAAAATTCGCCAAAAAATTTTAAAAAGGTGTAAAATGAACCAAATGGCAGAAGTTTTTCTGAAAAAATTAAAAATCTATTTTCTCAGAAAACCCAACTTTAAATTTTTTGCCGTTTTTTTTAACTTGTACTTTGATAATGAAGATATCTTTTACGATTGATGCTTGCTAAATAACTTTTGTAGTCAGGACAATTCTTTTTTCTTACAATCGAATTGTCTACTTTTTCTTCAAAACAATGACAGATACGAAAAAATATGACAATGAAATTTTTCACGTTTGAAAAATTTCTATAAAAAATGTCTCTTGTTCAATTGTGATATTTTTTATAATTTACGAGAAAAATGCAAGAATTACATTTTCAGGGACAAAATATTCTTCCGGCCTCAGCCATTGTTTAGTGCGCATAATGCTGATAAGATGCCATTCTGGTATTAGTAGAAACTTTTAAAAAATATTTGGAATAATAAAAAAGTGGGGGTTTCTAGATGATGAAAGCTATTAATCAAGAGAAAAATAAATAAATATCTCAATTAGGCCAAAGCAAAAAATAAAGGGTTTATTGAAAAACAAAGTACAAAATTCAAATACGCATAACTTTTTAGAAATCTTTTTTTCTGTAATTCGAAGAAATATGCATTGCCTAATTTCCTTTAAAAAGCAACATTTTTGACTTTGAAAATTAACGATTAGAAATCAATTAATACTGACTAATGCAACTATTTTAAATTAAAGGGCTTTATAGATAAACATTCTAAACAGAATTTCATACTTTAAAAATAGTGGTGTGCAATTGACATATCAGACTCTTGAACAGTGTTATTTCAGATGGATTTTATTTAAAAACCAACGGAATAATTTCGATTTTGCGAAACCTTACTTTCGAAGTTATTTAAGCCGTACTGAATTTTTCTCAAATTAAACTCATATTTGAAATATCCCACGCTCCAAGCGTCCCCAAATGTGTTCTAGTTTGCATTGGAAATTCGACTCATGTGATTGCACATCACTGTTTAAAATGTAACAAACTGAATTTTTTTTAACTCAAAAGGACTTCAAATCACTAATTAAAACTTGCATAAATTTCATGTGATATTAGGTTAATAGAAATTATATGTGATCGGAAATGTTTTTCTACACAAATGTTTTTACATTCTGGGTCAAGCGGCCACCCTGAAGTTGGTTAATTTTAGAATGACACGAACTGAAAATTGTTCTGTTTCGAATTTAAATCGTTTTAAAAAGTACAATTAGACATTGAATGTACATGTAACTAAACAATTTCTCAATCAAACGTTAAGAATTAAAAGCATAATAAAAAACACTCCAATTTTTGTTAAATTTCAGGCATCACAGCGCAAAGAGCTCAAAAAGGGGGAAATTGGGCCATTTTTTCACGAAAAAGGGGAAAGATTAAACATTAAAAGAACAAACAATCTTTTCATAAGAAATGTTATGTTTTTAAATAATTTGCAATGATTTCGGCCATTAGAGATTTTTTTATTAAATCTATTCACAGTGATATAAAAAGTCCGAGAAAAAATGAAATGAGTTAAATACACAATTTTAATATGTTTAATATCGTTCACATAAATATTCCTTTCCAAGATTTGTCATTTCTTCCATACTAAAGTAATTCTTTCAATCTAAATTTAAAACTACACTATTCAGTAGAGAAAATTAAAAATGCTTAAATTAATCAAATCGTTTAAGCTGAGGGATAAAAATGTGTGGGTCGACATCCAGAACAAATAAAGAATTTTTTTTTAATTGGTTAATTTCTTCTATTATCGCATAAACAATGAAATGCCCAAAAATCTTAAATTACGACAAAAGATTCTTTTTCCAAGAAAAAAGAAAAAAATTTTCTTTGGTTAAATATGTGGCTATGATGTGTGTGATGTATAACTCAATAAAAAAAACATGTTTTTACACATTTTCAAAAAACATATAATGTTATTGGACAAAAAATTTAATGCTAAATTTCGTAACTTTTTATTATCGTTCACGAGTAACAGCCGTAAATATAACAAATTCGTCATAATTTTGTAACCAATAGGAAACATTTTGAATTTGAAATCGTTACATTTTACTGATTTAAAATTTTGTCTTCACATTTGTCGAATAACAAACCCACATGTTTTCCCCTAAGCTCAAACGATTTGATTTATTTTAGCATTTTACTCCGCTCTACTCTTCAGTAAACTCAAATTGAAAGTTGCTCAATTTCAGAACATTTAACATTGCATTTGATGGCTTTGGAATATTCCATTTTTTAAGTAGGTATTTAACTTTGTACATTTGAACGAAAAAGCATTCTCCTTATAATACATATTTTAAATGTACTATATATTTTATAACTGTTCCAATTTAATATTGGATAACAACTTCTGCCTCCAGCTTTCACATTTTCAACATGTTTTAAAATGTTTCAGCTTCACATTTTTTAAGCACTTGAAACGTGTTCCTTATTTATTCATAAATAATTTAATTAAATGTTATAATTGCTTTAATTATTATTAAATAATAGGTACACTTAGTAATTTCAGAGATTTTTCCGTGTAATTCAAATATCGTACATTTCAAGGGAAAGGGGGGAAAAGGGGATGTTATATGAGAATAGGGAAAAACAGAGATTTTAAGGAAAATAGGGAAACTGAGAAAAAAGGGGAAGAATGTGCAAACTGAAATTCTGAAGACATCTTCTAGTTCAAAATTCTTTACTATCAATATTTCGATTCTTGAATTTTGAAGACTTCGAATTAGGAGACTTTAAAACCTTGAATTTTCGATTTGACTATACAAAAAAAGTTTGTAATAAACGAAAATTGACTTACCCAGCTGCAGTTGAAAATCTTTTCAGTTGCAATATCAAAAGTCGGGGTAGAGAAGGGAAGCAAACTGCTCGACGAGCTTCGTTTAAACGTAGGCAACGCGCACACCAGTATTTATCTCTGCCCCAGAGTAACTCGCTAGTTACTACCGCTCTCCTGTACACTTCGCTACTATCCAACGTCTTCTTATCGTCGTCTACAAAATAGAGTTCTTAAATGAACAAGAATCTATGTTAAGCAAATGGTCTCGAGAATATGCTCAGCATTTAAGCCCAAACAGAGAATTTATAGAGCAAGTATGAGAATTTAAAGAATGTATTGTTTAAACAAATATATATCATAATTAATAAATATATTTTTACTTATTATTTAAATTACAGAGTTTCTACAGATCAGGTTATTCCAGAAAGTCAGAAAAAGTCATCGAAAACCTGATAAAGTTAGGAAATTTTCGAAAAACAAAAGTTACAGATGAGAATTAAAACTATTTTGTTGAAAAAATCCGAATTTGTGGGAGAATATTTTAGCTTCTTGGTGACTAACTCATCCTTTTTATTAAAGATTCCTTTAAAAATTAATATACTTAGTTGCAAATTCATGTACTTTGTTAAAAAATCGTCTATTATGGTTAAAAGTTCATCTTAATGATTGAAAATGTACTTTTTTGGTTTAAAATTAGTTTCTTCTTATTTAGAATAAATTTTTTAAAGTGGAAATGTAACTGTTCCATTTTTTTCAAAAATGTATATTTTTTACATAAATTTAATATTCTTGCTTAAGCACTTTAAAGAAGATTTAATTATTCTATTTTTAATTGAAAATTGATCTATTTTAGGTAAAAATTCAACTGTTTGTTTAAACTCCGACTTCTTTTTCGTAGAAGAGTAGTATCATTAGCTGAAATTTGACTATCCTATTTTTTGTTTGTAAATTTATATATTTTAGTTGAAAATTTATATATTAAAATTTAAGACATTTGAATCAGAATAAAATCATATTTAAAATCCTTTTTAACGTTCAATAATTGAATTAATGTGCAGAATTCCAGAAAATAAAACGAAAAATCCAACGACCAAATTTGGACAACCACCATAAAATAGCTCCTACTGAAAATTTAAAAAATATACCAATTTTCCTAAAAAAGAAAAGAATTTTTTTGACAAAAATAAAAAAGAGGAAAGAAAAGTGAGAAGGCAACAACCAAATACCCTTTCGTCTCTTTTTTTATTTCTTTCGTCTTTTTTACTTTTATTATTATCAAATTACAATTAAAAAAATTTGTAAAAAATAAAATAAATAATCATGTACAAAAGTTTACAAAAATGAAAAAATATTCGAGCAGGCAGGAACAGCAACAAAATCACAATGCTCTCTTCCTGACACCCGAGAAATAAAAAAAATTAAAATAAAAAATTATTTTTGTCTAAAAAAAGAAATTTTTTTCTTTTATTTTTTGAAATTTTTAAAATCTTTTTTTAAACTTCAATAGGAACATTTATGGTGGTTCACCAAATATGTTCGTTAGATTCTTGGTTTTATTTTCAGAAATTCTACACATTAATTTATAGATTTGATTGAAACTATTTTTTTTTTTAGAAAATTCATACTTTGGGTCTACAATTAAATTATTTTGTTGAAAATTAATTTTTTCTAGTTGAAAAATGATTGTTTTAACAAAAAATTTATTTCTTATAATTTTGGTTCAAAAAATTTTTTTTAATGAAAAAAAAGTATTTTGTTGAAAATTCGTTAATTTTGGTTGAATATTTATTTTTCTAAAATTTTAACGATTCCAATTTTGGTTGAAAATGGATATTTTTTAGATGGAAATTCATGTACTTTGTTGAAAATGAGTAATTTTTGGTAGAAAATAAATCTTTTGGGTTGAAAATTCAACTAAATATTTGGTTAAAAATTGATATTTTTGGATGATCAATTATTTTATTTTAAAATTCATGCCTTTGGTTCAAAATTTATCTGATTTGAAAATTTAACTAAAGGGTTCAAAATATACTTAGTAACAAAAATTAGTTTGCATTAATATTATTAATCTTCTAGGTGTATGGTTGGTTTTATACCTAAGAAGCATTTAGAAATTGGGATATTGTAGCAACCCTGAATAAGGCACTGGATAATGCTAAAAATAATATGTTTCCCGTTACTTTAACTTGTTTTACCATTTAAATTAGGCTCCCTTTCCCATTTGAAGCGATAAACTTTCCCTAGAAATTTAAATAATGTAATCATCAATAATAAAGACAGAAGATACGATATTTTAAATCATAATTACAGACGCTTATAAATGCTCATTAAATTCTCAAAGCACAGAAAGGTCGAGCAAATACCCATGCTCGTGAAAATTTCTCCGAACACTTAAACTCTTTAGAACACTACTACAAAACAACATTTTAGAATTAGCACTCACAATCTTGACTCAAATTTTTTATATTAAATTTAATCATTTTAATTGAATAACAATATTATAAATATAATATTAATTGCATATCTACCATCGTCGTTCGATCGATCAATATCGATAGGTACGCAGATATCGCAGAAGATCTCCTTCCTCTCGGTGACTTGTTCACACTCTAAACATGTCGTGCGCAGTAGACTGACTCCTTCAAAGTCTTCCGAAATAAAGCATTTTTTGCTTTCGTGCCTTTGCTGAGGATTCACTTCTCCGTTGCTTTCCGAAAAATCGGAAAAACCGTTCTCCGCCGGTTTCGAAGAAGACTGAAGTCCGTTTAGATTTTGCATCATACCAATCGTGCTTCCCTTTTGCAGGACCTTCTTCGTCCACGATTTCGTCCTCCGTTTACTGGCAGTTATGCTGTCAGATTGAGGATCTGTCGCACGCTCAACAGAAAAGTCTGGCAAGACCCCGTTGCTTTGGCCAAATTGGTTCTCTCTGTGCCTTACTAACAGTTGGAAGGTTTCTCGGATGTTGTCCAGTAAACAAACCAAAAGCTCGTGCGCATCCTGCTGCTGATTTCCTTCAAAAATAGGATTGACTTCCCTGCAAAACAAACACCGAGATAATAAATAAACGTTCATTCCTATGAATAGTGAGAAATAATTTTGTCAATTCAGGAGCAAACCTTAAAGCCTGCAGAAATGCGTCAGGTTGGTAAGGCTCGTTGTTCTCCTTCATTTCGGACTCCCTGAGGGCCATGAAAAGCTCGTGCAATTTTTCCGTGGCCACTTGTATCCTCGGTTTATTGTATTCGTTTGTGGGGCCAGCCAATGCTAGCAAATCCTTGCTGCTCATACTACGATTACCACTCGCCGATAATGAGACGCCTGTTCTCCCCAAAGAGGAGGACTTCATCTGAAAAATTAAACACATTTCAACATTAAACACCATCTCTCTATATTAGAAAAGTATATCACCCCCCCTCGATGCTAAGACTTTTCAAATTCTCCATCAACCTCCCTAAAATAACCGTATAACTTTCCACTCAACTTATCTGCTGGCTCAACCTGTCTTGCTGCCAGCCCAACCTCCCTGACTGCCGACCCTAATTTAAAGATATAACTTTTTTAAATGTGGGCCAGTATACATCAGAAACATCAGGATCTGCAAATTTTTGTTCGATTTTAGGTAAAGTTTGTAAAATTATAGAGTAATATAAGAGAAATTTGGGGTCCAAAGGATTTTCGAAAATTTTCCAATTTACGGGAGTTACGCCATGTTGAATTTCGGCAACACATTTGTTTGAAATATCTATATTTCTGAAACCATTGGACAAATTTTAATAAAAATTGTAGATGTTATGGATAAAATTAGACGCTTTAAATTAGAAATTCAAACAAATTTTTTTTTTAATTTGACCAAAAAAATATCGAAAAAAATTTTGAATACAGTTTTTCATCAAGAAGGGAAAAATTTATCTTTTCTTGTTCAGACAATTAAATTTCTTATAATTTCACCTTTAATTACAAAAAAAGTGGATGATAACTCTTTTTGAATCTAGATCACGAGATGACATTTTAGTGGGAGCGTGCGCTGCCACCGCACCGCTCTTCCAGTGTCGCACAGTGGAGAAAGAGGCAATTTTTAGGCAAAACCGCCCGACACGTGCCATTTATTTATAGAATCTCAAATTCATTTAAAACCTGACATAAATCGATATAATAACTAACTAAATATTATTCTCAGTCGGTTAGATTAAAAAACAAAAAAAGTTCTTCCTGAGTGAGTTCCCCTTGCCTCTCACGTATCGGAGTATTTGTCTAAGTTAACGGAAAATGTTTCACTAATTAATTGTGAAACTTGCGAAGTTTTTTTTATATCGACTCTACTGTGTTTGCACTTTGCAAAGGGATTAAAACAATTTAATCACGGCATCTTTTCCTCAATAATCACCTATATATAGCCTTACCCTTCACGAGATTTCAGGCTAAAAATGACGAAACGTGAATTTGAGATTGAGAGGATTTTCATTTGTCTCAAAAGCAATTGGTTTGCTGTAAAAATTATCATTATGCAACTAACTTCACCTAATCTTGCAGCAAAATAATGTTTTCATTAATTGACTAATTTTTGTTGTGTGGAATGAACTAGTTCTGTCTTGCCAAAAACCCTGGCTGCCATGTTTTCACAGCGTCAAAAGCTCTTAATTATAATTATAAGATTTTGTAATAAAAATTGTTTGTACAAAATTGTTTATTTTAATGTAAATATTTTCTATAGACAGATTGCACATTTTGAGATTATTTTATGAAAAAGCTTAGTTGATTAGACAATAAAATCATGAAAAAATGTTCGAAATGTGTATTTGACTACAAAAATTGTTTTGATAATTGTTAAAAGTTGGCTACTTTGACTAATTTTAAACGCACATTAGTATCTGTCGTATTTCACACAAAAGCTATGGATTTTAAGTAGCAAATCATTGTAAATAACAAAAAAATGAGTTTCGTTTTCATTGGTTTTTGTATAGCATTATTAACATTTTTTTGTTAATCTAACCGACTAAGAATAATTTTTATTTAGTTATTACCTCGATTTATGATAGGCTTTAATAAAATTGAAATTCTTTAAATAAATGGTGCGTGTCGAACGGTTTTATCTAAAAATGTACTTTTTTTAAAAATTAAAGGTAAAATTATAAGGAATTAAATTGTCTTAACAAGAAATGAGAAATTTCTTCCTTTCATGGCGAAAAACTGAATTCAAAATTTTGTTGGTCTAATTTTAGAAAAACAATTGTTTGAATTTATAATTTAAAGCGTATATTTTTATCCATACCACCTACAATTTTCATTAAAATTCGTTTAATGATTTCAGAAATATAGCTATTTAAAAAGAATGTGATGCCGAAATTCAACATGGCGTCACTCTCTTAATTTTGAAGATTTTCAACAATCTTTGGGACCTGAAATGTCTCTTATATTACACTATAATTTCACAAACTTTACCTAAGATCAAACAACCACTGGCAGATTCTGATATTACTGACGTATACTGACCCATATATACAGGATTGATTTTTAACCCAATTTATTGAATTTGAATGCCATTTTATGCAGAGAATTTGTTTCAAATAAAATTGGTACATTTGACCATTTTCAGAAATGTTTACAATTTAAAGCTTTTTTATTGTATTTCAATCAACCAACTAATCTACAATCAATCGGGATAATTATGGATCAAGCCCGGTAATTATGGATCAAATAGATTTTTTTATTGGCCATAATGAACTTTTTGAAAAGTTAATTTGTAGAATGAATGACTGAATTGTGCTCAATATTGGCCTATAAGTTTCAAGCTTTGAAATTTCACCAGGAATTCAAACAATCTCAAATACTTATACTTCGATCTTTTAGAATCGAAAATGAACATGACAAATAATCGAACATTTGCATTATTGCAAAAATTGAGATACTGAATTTCCTGAAAAAACTATGGATCAAATTAATAAACAAAGAAATTAAAAACAAATAAATTACATTCGTTAGAAATTAAAAGATTTTGACGTTTACTTGTATAACTACAAATAAAAGTTTTTCATAAACTATATTACAAATAAGAATAACTTAATGGAAAAAAAACAAAAAGTACTACATACAATTTTTCAAAAGGTTCTCCTTCCTGTAAACTGCTAAAATACATTTATTCTAAACATACCTAGGTATACTGTTAAAAAAAAATAAAAAATTCAAATTATTATTTTTAAGCATAATTTGATATAATTCGACGACAGGAAATCAAAAATGCAATTTTACAAAATGTCCTTTTTTCTGTTTACCACATCCTGAAAAGTAAAAGAGAATGGTCATGAAATTTGGACGAACTTAAGCTTAAACTTAAGTTTAAGGTCTTATAGGATTTCGCGGTACATCGGCCAATTAGAAGTGTTTTTTTTGCGATTAGAGATTTGAAAAAGATTACATTGTTTATATAAGAAAAACTGTTTTGATATTCGAAATACAATTGTTATACATAAAAAAGTCGCGAATTTTGATCCATAATTACGCTCGGCTGATGGTTATTTGAAATAAAAATATTAATAAATTTGTTTAAGAATAAAATTTAATTGTAAGAAATGTGTAATGTTTCAGTTTCTATTCGTTGAATAGAAACAAAATGACAAACATTCATTTTAATTCATGACATTCATTCTGAGCATCCTTTAATACAACAGAAAAAAATACTGCAAAATAAATTAATTTTGGAAAAAATACTTAAATTTTCCACAGAAAAATATCAATTTTGTACAAAAAACGTATACTTAAACGTCGTAAACTTTCAGTTGGAAAAATACATGCATTTTTAAAGAAATAGTTGAATTTTCAAATAATGAAGACAAATTTTCAACCGAAAATCGAATAGTAACATTTATAGTTAAACAAATAAATTTAAAACTATAACCATGAATTTTGAACTAAAATTATGAATCTTCTAAAATAATGAAATATGCAGCAAGAATAATAGTTACATTTTTAGTTCAAAAAAATTATAATCAACCAAATAATTTTATTTCCAACCTAAAAGATAAATTTTTATCTATGATTATAAATATTTAACTGGAATACTTGCGTTTATAACCACAAAGAAGAATTTTTAAAGAAGCTTAAATTTTAAAGAAGAACATAATTTTCAACAAGACAAATATGCATCCAAAATGTTGAATTTTGAACTAGAAAATATCAATTTTCAACTAAAAATGAAAAAGTTAAATTTTCAGTTAAAGAAATCATTTTTCACTCAAACTGATTTTTTTCAACGAAAATGATGAATTTTTAACTGGCATAGTTAAATTTTGTACCAAAAAGATGAATTTTCAACCATAAAAATTAATTTTCTACAAAAAAATAAGAATTTTTCACAAATTACATACATTCTCAAACAAATAGTTTCATTTCTAAATGTAAAATATTAATTTACAACCAAAAAGTTGAATTTTAAATTAGAATGATGAATCTTTAACCAAAAAAATTTATTTAAAAAAACAGTGTAACTTTTTATAAAGTAGTTAAATTTTGCAACTTAAACAAGATGAATTCGTAACGAAAAATATGACCAAAATTTCTATCATAATTCTGAAATATTTCTCCTTTGAAATACTACTTCTACTCTAAAAACTGCTTGAAGTACTTTCTTCATCTAAAATTTAAAAAAGGGATCTTTCTAATTGTGACTAATTCTTTCTTGGAAGAGAGATTTGTTAAAATTCTTTTCCTCAAAATCCCATTTATAATTGTTAAAAAAAAATTCCCGTTCAATGTAAAAACTTTACTGTTTCAAGTGAAATTATCTTTTTTATTATATCATTATTTTCTGTAATATTTAAAATAGTATTTTTCTTAAATTATGTCTTTAACCGTAATAGGTTAAATTTACCATTTTCGTAAAAATAACCAATAACTATAACTTATTATCCGCTTGAAATCAATTTCTGCTCATTCATTTATTATAATGACAATTAATTTAAATTCTCAGATTGACCACTTTTTTTAAATATTCTACTCCCAGATTTCTCCCGGTAAATATTCGTGATTTTTCCCGGTTTAGAAATATTTCACATATATTATCTATTTTGGAATTCGATAAATATCAGCAAATCTTTCTGCAAGAAATAGATTGACTTTGAATCGCGTGTTTGTTTATATCTTAAAGAAACATGCGAACGATTTTAGACAATTTAATTAGATAAAGGAGTTACATTGTACCATTTTTAAGCAGAAGCATTCACAAATAAACAATTTTAATTTGAATTAGAGAATTAAATAATTAAAGATTTAAAACTTTTGAATTTGAATTATTTAAAAATTAATGCGACTAAAATTTCATAATTTAATATTGAAAAATAAAATAAATCTTTCAAAGTTTATGAAATTCCTGAATTTTAAATTGTTATTACATAATAAATATATATTTTAACATTAAAGCTCATTAAACCAATTTTTATCAAATGAAAAAAGGAACGGCATGATTCTAAAAAAAAAAACGTTCAAAATAAATCGAAAATCTAAATGGGAAACACTAAAAATAAAAAAATAAACATTTTTACTCCGGAACGTTAAAACTTAAACGAATGAAAACTTATTTAAAACTGAAAAAATGTAGTCAACAAAAATAGTGATATTAAAACTTTTGTATATTCGAACCCTTTAAAATTTCAATCATTCGGAGTCAATTTAAATCGCTTAAAAATTTAGTTTTTAAATTGCTAATTATACTTTCCAAAATTAAATTTTAATTGTAACATTAGAACATATGAAAGGCAAAAATGACAAATTTAGCGTTCATCGTGAAAATTTAGAACTCTAAAATTGTAACCATTTAAAATTACCGAAATTATCCGTCTACTCATGTATTAATTTGAGATAGTTTAATTTTCATCTTTTTTTATTCTAAACTCCACACTCAATTTTTTAATTTCAAATCTTCCTTTACAATTATTATTCAATCTAGAGATTATCGAACCAAATATTTTTCAATTTGAAATGATTTATTTCTTTAAATCCTTCACTAATAGTCGGACCATTTTATGATCTTACATTCAAAATTAAAATAAAGAATTAGAAGTACAATTTGAAGCTTTTCAATTCTAAATTGCTTTATATTAACATCTAAAATTATTAAATACAAAACTCACCATGAATGCTTTTAATATGAAATTTTGAAATATTTAATACCGAAATGGTCCTGTTTTGAAGATTTGAATTTGAAACTACACTATTGTGAAATTCAAAGTTAGAAACCTACAAAAATTAATGAAAAAATTGATTTTTAAAAAACTTTACTTTCAAGGTCACAAAGATTAAACTGTTTTATAATTACATATTGGAAACTATAATTTTAGGTAGAAATTAAAGGCATTTTAAAGACAATAAATATTATATTAATACGTATCGTATTATTTAGTATCAAGTGACATTTAAAATGTCTGGATAAATTATTTAAAATAAAAAATGTGATTTCTGTCAAATCAACAATTACTGTCATTTTCACCGTTCAAAATTGCACATTTTTAAATATTGCGAGAAATATTGTGAAGCTTTCAAGTTTAATTATTCTACACACTTTGAAATACGGGAAATCTCCCGGTTCAATATTTCTCTCCCGAATTTGATTTATTATTATTTAAAAAAATGGCAGAAATACGGCATCTCTCATTTGGAATAAAATTCGAAGTCCGTTTGCAGTCTTCATCACACATTTTTTACAAACAATTTTTCTCCACACATTGCATAAAAATACCAAAATAAAAAAAAGAGTTAAACCTGAAATGGGGGTTGGCACGCGCGCGCTTTAATATTTTTAAAATAGAATTTACTTCGTGAAAGCTTACCTTAGTTTGGACGTGTTTGTCGTTTAAAGTTGACAAGTCAATTGCAAGATGATGTAGGTTGTGCAGAAAGGATGGAGTAAACCGTAAAGTGTAGAGAACACTGTTTAAAAAACAAGTGTTCCCAAGATTGCACAAAGTTGCTATCCTCAAACCGTCCGAGCCAGGACCCATGATATCGCAGTTGGTTGTTTGATGATTACTTGAATGATTTCTGCAGCCATTCAACATCTTGCTCGTACCTTTATCAAATTTCTGGGTTTAGAAAGCATCCCCTTAAAACTTTTAATTCTAGCCTAGATGACTTCAATATTATTATTGGCATAAATTAAGCATGCTAGTAAATTTCTGACTTCTGGTGCATAAATTAATGCTGCTGGTTAGTATTGCTGTGAATTTGATATTACACAGGAAGAACGAGTAAATGCGGAAGACACAGTTTTCAAATCAAAATAGAAAAAAGGCTTAGTAGAGCAAAGCATAAATATTAGGGTGATCATTTTAAACTCAAAAAATAATCCCGGCCACTTAAATTTTAATTTAAAAAAAAAATTCAAGGAATTTTTCAATGACCAATCGATTTGCGTAACCTAAATAAGGAAACATTGCTGGATATTGCCTAATCTGACATTCTTGTCAATTCAAATATCAAATGTTATTTAAAGCGATTGGAAATCACGGAAAGCATCCTGTTTCAAAAATAAATGGAGTGATTTCCTGATCTCAAAAAATGCCGGTTTTTTCGGTCCCGTGGTACCCAGAAATGATATTATAAATAATGAGCTCCAAAAAGTATTTCGTACTGACTGTTTTGAATGATGTATTGAAATTATCTCACTTATCTTTAAATCCTTTAAAAAAGGTCCGTGTTCTGGATCTTTATCCGCAATAAAAAAATGCTCTTAACAAAAAAACAACAATTTAAAGATTAAAAAAGACGATCTTACCGAACGTATTGGATTGTTGGTCCAAGACGCCCCCTCCGACAGATTCACGAGGGGGCTGAGAATTGGTTTTCGGGATAATACGATTGCGTCCTGAAAGGGACAGGCAAAACTTTTTCCTCGGGGGAGCAGATCGTTCATCTGTGTCCTCTTCTGCTTCTAATACTGTCATTTTCTGCTAACCTAAAAACAACCAGCATAAAAGGAAATGAGCGCAGCTCGAGCAAGTCACATCATTGATTTCGAGCGCGAAACTCTTTTTCAGTTTGCAGAAGGTAGACGGTGGACCACGAATGCAAAGTTGTAAAAAAAGGCCATGCAATTGGAACAGAAAAAAATGTCAATTTTAATATAAAAACTGAACGAAACTCGGTCGAGAATTTGCATAAATACAACATGAAGCGATGAGGTTGGAAACATTTTCACCAAAAATACTCACGTTTTATCGGGTGAAGAAGTCATGGAATAAAAAATAAATGGGTTTACGATGAATCTAACTTATCCAAAATAAAGAGTCGAACGAAATTTCGGGACGCCCGTTTGCCAAACACAGGCTACATTTTCATCCTGTGAGTCGCGAAATGGATTCTTAACAATTTTGCAACGGCCATTGGTTGTTTCGCCCGTTTCTTGCATGCATGCATTCATTGAAATTGCATTGAACGAAAATGAGGCTAATTCTCAGGTAGAACGCCAACAACTTGTGAAAATTCACGCGAACTTAGTTATTCTTTCTAACAAAAGGTGCGCTGCTTAAAAACGACGCGCATGCGCTAATTATCAGATTTTAGGCGCGAGCTTTTAAATTGCAAAGGGTGTTAATAAAATAGCATTGCATTGTACAGTATTTTCCAGAAAATAATAATTATCAAATAAATAAAATGTTATGGTTATGATGTACATATATTTATTACAGTAATAATCCATGCCATTAGAAGTGATATTCTTTAAAAACTAAAAGTACAAAAACAAAAGTGCGTTCTTTGCCTGTAAATATAATTAAAATTGCGGTAGACAAACGTTTTATAAAATTAAATGGACTATTATTAATAAGTTTTAAAGAATAATTCAGGCCGCTTTTAAATTTCGATCATTTGAAAAATTCAGTACTCTGTGAGTGCTTCTGCGCGTAAGGCAATGTCATTTCCTTGGCGTGGCGCGTAAAAGTTCAGAAGCTCCTTCAAGCATAAAATTATTTTCAATACATTCAAGGAAATTATAAAGTTCGCGTTACTTTTCTCCTTCGAATTAAACGTGAATATCGTTGTTGACTGTTTTTGGATTCGAGTTTCGTGATCATTATGTCTTTCGACTCAACCCGGTCATATGTTTCGAAAAATGGCAAATTAAGTTAGAATTGACAGAAACGACGTTAGTCACTATTGGGTCGCTTGGCACATTAAATGATTAATTTTGCTACATAAAAATTCAAATGGTTTCAAATAAACAGGCAGACTTTGTTTGTTGAGTATTTAGGTTTATTTAATAAAATATACATTGTAAAATATATTTTACTTCATATAGTTCAAACTTTTTGAAAATTTGAAACACTTTTTCGATTCAGGGAGTGCGCGAGTGATCGTTAACTGAGAGCAATAAAGCAGAATAACGGCTTCATCAACAACAACAAAATTATTTTGCAATGAGACTGAGGTATATACTATATACAATATATGCTATTATTAAAAAGCTATATTTTTTCTATCCGCAGTCTCTATCATTTTCTTTCTCCTTTTCTACCCTATCCCGTAGTCTATTATCTATACGTATTACAAATTTCATTCTTTTTCAATACCGCACTCTTTTATGTTGTAATGTAAATTTTAATCTTTGTCTATCTTTTTTCTGGCCTCCAAGATTGAGCACTTTTATCATTATCTATTCCTCAAACTTCGGGAATGCATAAAAAGTTGGGAAATTTATTATTAAAAAAATTAATTCGACGTTTGGCCACGTACTATAAATAAAAGGCAACACGTAACGTGTTGCCACGTAACGTCACAAGTTTAAGAGCAATAACAAAATGAAAGAAATATTAAATAAAAACGTGATAACTGAAATATAATATTAAATGATAATATTATACTCTCAATTTTATAGAACTTGTTCATGAAGTTTTTGAATATACATTTACAGACAAAAAATATTGTCTGGTGCCTTTGTTCTCTTTCGGAAATTTATTTCAGGTCGTTTTATTTTTGGACTGTATCATTTTTGCATAATTGTTTGTCATTTATAAATGATTATCAGCTTACGTGATTCACATTTTTCGCGCGCAATTGACTAATGGCGCCTTTTTAACGTGAATATTCCCTAGATATAACTAGTATTACTGAACCACTAAAAGTAAACCATCGTGAACTTTACTCAACTTACTAGTGACATGTTAGGTCTTCTGTGGATTGTGGAATACTTCACAGCTGTTATTATTTTCGTGCAGTGCGAAACTAAAGTGTACAAAATCGAATGGTTTCGGCGAGAATACAACAAGGTCGCTGAACGTTAAAGGGTTACTTGTTCCAAATCCAAATGTAAAATGACGTCTGTAGATTCGGGAGTAGAGACTGGAAATGATTCCAATGACAGTTTAGTCGCCCAACATGAAAATATTCCCGCAGGCCAAGCAAGCGGCAGTACTTCGACCTTCATGTCAACATCAGGAAGTCAAATGGAAGGCGAGGAAAACGAAAATGATACGATTTCGATTAAAGTTCCTGTAAACAAGCCGCTGATTATGCCAATTGCATCGATTTGCCCCGGCCTCGAAAACTGCAACACTTCCACAAACAGTGGCCCACATAATTTTGGAGCTGGGACCTCCGGTCCTTTGGCCTTATGCCCGAGTTCTGTTCAGGTAAGTTTATGCCGAAATTTAATTGTACATATTTTAAATTTCTCGATCATTTTCGACCGTAACTTCCTCTTTCGTCAAAACGAGAACATTTACTCGAAAACGTTAGGTTTTAAAATTGATCAACCATGTAATATAACTCTTTTTGCGAACTTTAACACGAGGATTGTTATTGCGTCTTATCACGGCCCACCACCATTTTTGCCTTCAGATTATCGCGATTCCTTGGACAAATTTCAATTTCGATCGTGACGAAGTTAGCTTGACCTTACTAAACTTTTTTTAAGGCTGATACGACTGTTACTGACCTACATTTATGCAATGTCAACGTACTTTTTCCCCAAGTGTTAAATGTGCTGCTTTCGCTGCAGTTTTTGATAAGTTTCTGATTCTTAGAACGTTTTGTGTACGATTTTGATTGTGTAAATTGTTCCGTTGTTGTAAAATGTTTTGATTTCTTATCTGATCAAGAGACATTTTCATAAGTGCTATTTGGATTTTCATCCATTATTGTCTAATGCAAAAGTTGTAACTTTAGAAAGAATACAATTTCTGGATCCTCCAGTGAATTTAGTGTTTTCATCCGCTCGAAATTTACTGATGCAATCTATAAATTTCCTTCTCAATGTTCTGAAATGTCATTAAACGTGTGACTCATTAACATTTCTTAATAATATTTTTTTATCACTAGACTGGATTCGAGTAGAACTCAAAGCGTATTCTTTTACAATTCTTAAAAAGAGGGACAAAAAATCCAAATTGTTCATAATAAAATATCTCTTTTCTACCATAATTTAATATTTTTTACAAAATTTAAAAAATTGTAGGTTCTACAGTTTCGCATTCCTCCGATGTACTCGAATGGGCAATTTTTGTCAACCATGGAAATTCTAAAGTCAAGTGAGTATTTTATTCTTAAATTATATGTAAAATTTGAAACCGAAATCATAGCAAATATTAAATTTGAATAATTTTGAAAAATTGAACTTTTAAGCAGGTAAACAATATGTATTGAACAACAATATATTTATCTGACTCAGTGAAAGATATGTAAAATCTGTTGACTAATAGTCCACTTATTCGAATTGTAAGAAGCGTTGCTTTTGAACAATTGCAAAAAGTGAAATATCTTCACTATCAATTCCGTCTTTTCATTTTTAGTCTGCAAGAGATATCCATTTTCAGACAGCGAGACTAATTCACGTCAAGGTACTTTAATTCCTTATTTGCTTATCCCTTGGATTCCTGAAAATAATGTAATCATTTTTTTAAAGAGACCATCACAGAGGCAAAATTCACATTGCTTTTCTTTTCCAGTTATCAGGAATCCAAGGGTTTGATGAATCGTTTTTAATTTTTGTAAAAAATAGAAACGTAATATAAAAATTTTTTATTTTTCCTTTTCACTCTTATCAATTCATCAAAGTATCTTCATAATAAATATCATTTATTTTACAGGCCGCACTGTCTCGTCGCTATTTCCCTGCATATTTTTAAACCTCATAGTATCCTATTCTCCAAAATTGTTTGCTGTTTTCCCTATGTTTTAAAAATGCATTCCTTGTTTACTGTATTTAAAGAAACATAATATTTGACAGTATTTTCCATTTCAATCGAAAATAGAAAGAATACAAATCTTTTAGTTTTCAATTATCATAGTGATGTAAAATTTAAATAATTACAATTTTGTGCGAATGTAATATTAAAGTAATGTTAATTTTTAAAATGCATTACGACATATTATTTAGTATTCGCTTTCAGAAATTAATGCCTTTAATCACTAAAAAGAATCAAAGTTTCGAAGCATGCAAAGATTAAATTTGATCCTAATTTAAAGGTTTTCAAATTTGCTTTGTTTAGTCGGGTAAACATGCCAGTTAAAAAATTAAAAATTCACTACAAGCTTGGAAATTGGAAAACACATATGTACTTACATTATTTACCTTGACGTTCATCCCTGAAAATTTCTCTATTTTCATACAAATATTCTCAATGTCTCTTACTGTTATGTTTAGAAAAATTCCGAGAATATGAGAGGCTTGTTATTAAAAAAAAAAAACGGTCTGTCAGTAACTTTTCAAGAACAAAATTCCCATTTTTCATCCATCATTGTACAATGAAGAACAAATTCAGTTTCATATAATTCGAAGCGTGCAATTTACATCTTTAATTGTTTCGCAAAATAAAGTTTTTCTAGATATGAATAATACTATAGTAAGGTCTGCTAAATTAGTTAGAGATTTAAAACTTATCTGCACGCAAGCTTAATAAAAAAAAAACTCGCTTTTGCCATCGCAAGTTGAATTCTAAAGTTTGTGATAAATTTGCAGGGACTTGTTTTAAGCCAAAAATGAAGTGTAACCATATAGTTCGAAGACCGCAGCGTTGCATTACGTGGAAAGAATTCCAAGGTCCACTCAACGAACGCAAAATGCGACTTGCTGCTGCTACAAACAATATAGAGATGATGCGACGTCTTTTAAACAGTGGGGTCTCTCCCAACAACAAAGACGAACAAGGAAGATCTCCTTTGCATTTGGCATCCTGCAGGTAAGAAAACGTCACATAATAAAAAAGTATTAATCCCAATATTCCAAATCAGGGTTGCTACAACATCTGGAAATGTCATGGAATTTTGAAAAAATGGCCTCAAGTAAATCTCTAGATCTTTTTGGGACAAAACATTGCTTTCTTGATATTTTTTTGTATCTAGCATAGTTTTTCTGAAAAACTGAATTACATTTTTTTTAGGCTTTTTGGTGGATAAACTAGAATTGTTAGTCAAAAATGGATGTTTAGCAAACTCGTTCATAATTGTTAGGCTCTCAAAAAGTGTGCGAAATCTTAATAAATTCTGATAATTCTTTCAAAATTTCATGGGAACCTTTAAAATGTTGTCAATTTGCAAATATCTCTCACAGTTTTCGAGAAATTTCACCATTTAGGAAATCTGAATGCTCCGGAAAAATATTTTACGGAAAATTATTTCGTAACTAGCCTAACCATGACGCCATGCTACAAAACTTAATATTCCGCGAAATACTTAAGTAATTTTTGATTTTATTATAATGATTTGTAGTTGGAAAATTGTATTATTTCAAAAAAATTTTATATTTATCGTGTTGTACGTCAACAAAAACACTTGAAAAATACCCAAATGTTAACGTTTCGCGCCCCTTGCAATAGGCGTTTGCAAATTGCAAATTTTCGATTTCTTTTGAAGACAATTGTATAATCATGTGTTGAAATTAATAATTTTTAATTTATTATATAATATTAATTAATTTAATTTTGGAGACGTATATTTAAAAAATTAAGATTACTTTTCCTAGTTGTAGATTTTCACACTTTTTCATAGAAAATTTTAATTACAAAATGTATCATTTTCAGGGTTGAGTCATGCTAACCCTCGGCATGGCAGTTTGCGATAAGTCGCATTGGCGGCAAGGCATATTGCGGCATCTTTCATTCGGAAAAATGTAAATATTATTAATATTTACAATTATATCATATACAAATGTATAATATAGTACACAAATATTTAAAATTGTAATTTACACAAGTTTGTGAGACCGAATCCATTTTAAACCAGACCGCGGTCTGTCATACTGTCAGATATTCTAGATTAAAAATTTTAATAAAAAAAAAAAAACTAGAAAGTATAATAGTTCTTGTATTTTTGAGAAGAGGTTATAACAACAGTAAAGCTTATCAAATATACTTTCAAATTTCCTAGTTGCAAACATTAATTTTTCACCTGCTGCCAAATTTTTCTACCCCTCCTCCATACTTTTGTTTGAATGCTCAACAAAAAAATCTTCAAGTTTAACGAAATCGGTTAATATTTAGGGCCTGCGCAAAGATGATGAAGATTTTAAGCGCAACGTAGTTTAAAAGTAACCAGTCATTTTTAATTAATTTTTCAAATGTTTAAGCAATTTGAATTTAATTAAATATTTTTAGATACGTTACGAAATGAATTTATTTTCCAGGCTTGTGAGTTATTTAATCAGTGATAATACTAAAATAATATGTTTAAATAATTTTACAATTATTCAAATAATGCGTTTTTTTTCAATTGTATAGTTCATCTAAAAAAAATCAGGAAAACTTGTAGTTTTCTAAGAATAATCGTACATGTTTCAATAATTTTATTTTTGCCGTTTTTAAAATGATTGAAATGTTTTTAGTTACATCTTTGTTTTCTAATAATACTCTTAAATTTAAAAATAAATAACAATTTTATTTGACTGTTTTTATGTTTTTTTATCGGTAGAGGAAAAAATGATTTTTTGCCATTTTGTCAGATTTAATTGGTATAGATTACTTGTTTTGCATCAAATCTGTAAAAGAAAATAATTATTTTAAGCAATTTTAGTTGCTTTAAACAATTAAGAGTGCTCTTAGAAAACAAAGTAGTAATACCTAAAAATATTTTTATCTTTCGAAAAATGGCAAAGGTAAGATACTTTAACAAAATAAAATTGTTTAAACAATTAAAACTTTTGTTAAACACTTGCGTATATTCTTAGAAAGCAAGTTAGTACTTAAGCACTTATAATCTGTCGAAAATTCAGTGAGATAAAATCTTTCTCCTGATTTTTTTAGATAAACTATAAACTTAAACAAACACGCATTATTTATATGAATGTAAAATTATTTAAGTATATTGTTCTATTGTGATCATTGATTAAAAAACTTATGATACCCAGAAAATACGTTTACTTCAAGACTTAACTGAAAAAAGTGTTTGCCGTTGAATATTAATTCGTTTTTTTATTATGAAAGAGGAAGTAACAAAATATCGATAGATATAAAAGCTAAAAATCTATTTTTTTCGTAGATGATTCTTATTCTTTGACGAATTTTGAACAGTATACTGAAAAACAGAATTAATTAAGACTTAATTGAACAAAGTGTTTAAATAAATTCAAATTGTTTTAAAATTTTAAAATTAGTTTAAAGACGACTGGATATTCTTAAATTGAGTAACCTTTTGCCGTTGAATATTATTTCGTTTTTTTTTTATTATGAAAGAGGAAGTAACAAAATATCGATAGATATAAAAGCTAAAAATCTATTTTTTCCGTAAATGATTCTTATTCTTTGACGAATTTTGAACAGTATACTGAAATACAGAATTAATTATAACATATAATTGCCTGGAAATTTTAAATTTACAAAAATGTGACTTCTCATTTTAAATGTATGGAGTTCCTGGTCTTTGCGCGGCCCCAAATATTAACCGATTTGGCTTAAAGGAGATTTTTTTGGACATTTGAAAAAAGTGGGGAGCGAGAGTAAAGAAATTCGGAAAGTCAAAAATAAAGACGACTTTTAATTAAATTCTGTAGATATCTTTTTTCATTTGAGAACATTGATTTAATTGAACGATTAACTTAGACGGTGATAGATTATCACGTATTATGTGGACGCTCTCTTTTTGATATTAATTTTCGCCATTAGCTTTCCGAGTTAAATTACTCATAACGTCGCCAAAAATATTTGTTATCAGACCGGAAAAATATGTGCGGTTTCATTTTCTTAAAAATAAAAAAATAAAGCGTCAACTTTGTTGACCATCGAAAGGAAATGATTCAGCGGGAATCTTTCATCTTTAATTACTATAGTCTGATGTGTTTAAATATGTTGAGCATGATGAAGTATGTCAAAAAAAGAGATTTTTTATCAGTTTAACTTATGAAATTTTAATAAACATTGATTTATATGTTTTTTTAATTTATACAACTTTTGTCACCTGTTTTTAAAAAAAAGTTTACCTTTACACAGGAATAATTTAAGTTACGCCACCAAATTTTGATAATCTTTTGTAGACTTCGAATTTTATTCCAAATGAGAGATGCCGTAATCCTGCCAATATTTACGGTTTACTTTAAATTTTTACGAATTAGAGGTACTGCAATGCAAGGTGGCCATCCACCCGCGAGAACGGAGAGACAATTTTACCGGGATAAAGCCGGGAGAGAAATATTACACCTGGAGATTTCCCTTATTTTATCATTCGTGCGTTTTGTAATTTTTGAAAGTTTTCATTTAGCATATAATTATCAAAGTGTTTAAAATAATTAAACTTTCAAGGTTCTGAAATTTTTTTATGGGGATAATGAATCAAATTTTGTATTTAAAAAATCTTTCAGTCGTTTTGAATGTCACTTGAAACTAGATGATATGGTGCTTAATCATAATATATTTATCCTGTATAAAATGTCTATAATTTTAGTGTAAAATTATATTTTCGAATGCGTAATTCTAAAACAGTTTAGTCTTTGAGGACTTGATACTAAATGTTTTCTTGAACCAACTTTTCGATTAATTCTTGGACCATTCTGATATTAAATAATTATTGTGATAAAAATATTAAAAATATAATCTTAAAAAATTGGCCACCCTGTGTAATGTGAGTTGCCGGGGGTTGGCATAATCCAGACCCTATTTTTCCACAATCATCCGTAGAAACGAAATTTTCATAGAACTTTGTAGTTTGTGGTAAATAATTTTTCTATCAGATTACCAATAATTTCATTAATAATCGTAAAAGAAATTGTTGATAAATTAGTCTTTAAGTTAATTTAAAACAAAATCCAGTCAATTCAATTTCAACACATTCTACTGGCCTCAAACTAATTTTGAGACCGGACTTCTGTAGCAATCCGTAAAATATGTATTGTTATGAATTTTTTTCTTAAATTTTTTCTAGGGGATACACTGAAATGGTTCGACTGCTTTTGGAACATGGTGCAGATCCGAACCAGCGAGATTGCATAGGCAACACCCCGTTGCATTTAGCAGCAGTTACGAGTAAAATATCAGTAGTAACTCTCCTTTTAATGGCAGGAACAGACGTACTTTCTTCCGATCAACACGGTCACAATCCCTTGCAAATCGCTCAAACGAAACTAAGGCTCTTGCAGAGCTGCAGAGGGTCCGACATGAATAAAGTTAAGGAAGAGGTGCACAATATAGTCGCGATGCTCTTAGCTTATCTCGAGAAACAGAAAAATGTACAAGAACAGGTCGAAAGTCTGAGCTCCTTCTGTTCTCGCCTTTCGCTTTCGAACACGTCCGACCAAGTTCAGGACGATGTGAGAGACTTATTGGCGAACTTAGACTCTCTGAGCTTGACGAGCTAATTGATTCGATCTCATCTAATACCATTCACTCATCGTTTCGTTTTATTAAAATAAGAGTTCAAAATTTCGGCGTAAAAGAGTCTTCTCTCTTTCTTCCCTTTTTAGTCGTCTCTTTTTTTTATGAAATCCAGTATTTCAAATTTTTTCTTAATTTTTGAACTCTTAGAATCATGCTTCATAGCCACTATGAATAACTTTGTGCTTTGTGTAAAATACTCGCAAGCTCGATGAAATCTATGTGCGTGTGTGTAGAAAATGTAAGCGATATACTGCCATTGGCCGAAGTGTATGAATATGTTTATGAGCATGTGTTGTTTCATAAACAATACTTGCGTTTATAAACAAGTGTAAGTATAAGGTTTGGTGCCGAGCATTTTTTTAAGAGTCTGCGAGTCTGGATTCACATGCGATATGCATACGCGAAAGAAAATGAAAAGAAAATTGATAAAAACAGTTGAAATAAGTTTAATTTTTGCATCAAACTTGTGTGGCGCAATTTTTACGATTATAATGTTTTTCTATCCGATATCTAACCTAATTTTAATACGCGTAGATGAGATTGCCTGTCATGTTCTCGAATCGTACTATTGTGTAAATACTTGATGTAATCACTTTACGTCTTCTGTACATAGTGATCCCATGTTTATAATTATAGAGTATAGAAGCAATGCAATGATTCGTGAATAAAACTTTTAAACATATACATATAGGAAAGACATTAATTGCCTTGCTTTATTCGATATCCAATAAATTGTTTTTATTTTAATGCTTTCATTTCAAGTTGATGAAACTGTATTCTATCAATCTATTAATAAAAAAATATGTATGAAGAATATATGTTTTGTGATTTAGAATATTGAAAAATGCTTCACCTTTATATAGGAAAATTGAGGGGAAGAAAACAGACTTTGAATTTAAAAAAAAACAATAAAAATGGGAGGTTTTGAATTGAAAAAAGTTCAACATCTAACCGTTTCTATCATGAACTATTTTAAATAAATTTTTCAAAATTTAAATACAGAGCTGTTTTATAATTGCTTTCTTAGATCTATATAAAGTAATATCACAATTCGAAACTTTTGTTATCTAATCTCCTTTACCCTCTGCAAAGTTAAAAAATAAATTTATCCAGCAACATTTTCTATAAATTTGTCAGAATAAGTTTAGGTGATCAAAAGTGATTTAAAGTGATAAAATCAATTCTAAAATAACTTCTTCTAAAATATAACCAAAATGGAAAAAACCATGTATCTCCGTTTTCTTGGTTGAAAAATCATTTTTTTAATTTGAAAATTTAACTATTTGGTTGTAAAGTAGCTTTTATCTTCAAAATTAAACATTTTTCTAGAAAACCCGTCTTTTTTCCATAAAAATTCAATAGTTTGATATAAAATTAAACTATATATTTACTTAAAAATTACTTTTTTGTTTAAAATTAAACTGTTCTGTAATAAATTCGTCTTTATGGTTGAAAACCTCTACAATTTTGTGAAAAATTAGTGTACATTGTTGACAATTCCTTTTTTCAAAGTTCCAGATCAATCTAAAAATTTTATAACCCCTTTCTCACACTACTCCCCTCCCTACCGAGTGAGTCACGCCTATCCCGAAAGGGAAACGGCTTAATGGTGTAATAATAATTAAAAAAACACAATTTTGTGGAAAATTAGTGTATTTTGATTCACTCCCTGGCGGACCGAAGGAACCGAAAGAAGCCTCTTCAAAGTACCCGTGAATACCCCACTGAGTCCCCTTTCGGTTCCTTCTTAAGAAACTAAAAAAAAACCAGAAACATCAACTTTAAAATTGTTGAAATTCTGATTCTACGTTAAAATTTCCATTAGAAACTCATGGAGTAATCGCCATTCTTTTTTTTGCAGCGTTAAAAATTTTTAAAAAATGTCATTAACTTCTGCTGAAGGTGACTTCAAGCGCATCCATAATATATCAAGTAGTATGTTGCGCGCGAAGTTTCAAAATAAAATTCAAAATTGGCAAATAATTGTAAATAAGTATATTTAATAATTAAATTAACGTAAAAAGAAGCCAATATTTTAAATTAACAAGTATATTGTAAAAATCTCGACTCACAACCTCAAGGACACTGCTTGACTGCTCTCACTTGCATCGCAGCATTTTTGTCTGAGGTTGCCACTGCGTGGCGCTAGCATCCAGACAAAATCCTTAAAGTTACCGACGGAACGCTAATTAACTGCTATTTTTTTGTTAATGTAACTGTTTAGTTAGAAAAATAATTTTGTTTTAACATTGAAAATTAATGTCATGGTTAAAAATTCATGTCTCTGACTTGACATGTCATTGATATGACTTACAATTTTAGGAATTTAAACCGTTTTATATTGACTTCAATGTGTTATCTACGTTAATTTGTTGTTCTAGAAAACATGAAGAAAGTCGTAAACACTGGATTGTAGGGTAGACTGTAATTTGTAGAAACCAAATTTGGAAACCGAAAATAATATGCCACAAAATAGCGTACTAGGACCCCAAAAATGTATAAATAATTGAGAAAACAAATTTATCTTCATAATTTTGTTATTTTTATAAATAATGATTTTTGTAAATTTCTGTTTTTTTCCACACTAATCTTTTTTTAGCTGATATTAACAAATGTTTTGAACATCTGACAGTTTTTAAAACTAATGAAAATACATCAGAAAAAATACCGTTAAGAGTCATAACGAAACAAAAACAGAATCCAAATATATTGATGAAAATACATTTAACAAATTTGTTCAAATATGAGTATTTTTTATTTCTATTATTCATCTATTTTCAAACTCCTTTCATGATTTTTTTTGGATTTATTTTCGTCAGTAGAAAGTTCGACTGCTAAATATAGGGATTTTTCTTGAAAGTTCCAAAACATCTCCTTTTAATCACGTTTTTTCGAAAAAGAATCTGCTTGGATTGTCTATTTCGCCTGAGAAATCATTTGCCATGAGAATTACTAAAAAAGAGAAATTTGATCCTGAAAATACTAGATTGGCGTTAGAACTAAATGGATCTTCTTAATCTCCACATTGATAATAACAGAAGAGAAAAATGCTGGTAGGCGAGGTATTCATTACTGAACTGGCGCTGTCAAATTATCGACTTTGAAATTGAATTATTGATTTAAGTGTAATCGCGGTATTAGCTTCTTCAGGCCAATCAAGAGATTAAACTTCGCCGACAGCCACTGGATAGAGTTCAGCCCGGAACAGGAATCAGTCCTATACTCGCAACAGTAAGGAATGGCCGGCCAAAAAGAATAAGGACAGAGCGGCGGGTGTTGACAGATCGACTTAGTCACTTTCCATTTAATAAACTTATATTTATTTATAAAGTATACATAGATATATTAAGTAAGCTTTAAACATTAAATTAAGAACATTTATATTCTGTGACAGAAAAAGTTGAGTTAGATGAAAAAACAATCGGCAAGGCCATCTTCAATTCGTTGCTGCCCGAGCGTTCCTGAACCTGAATGCGCTGCATCCACCAATGTCGACTGGTCTACTGCAAGTTCTGCAAAGTTCCCAATTATCTTTGCCAACAGAATACTATAAACTGTGCTTCGATTAAGATGTCTTCCTTCCGACAATTGAGACACAATATATAGATTTCCATTATTGATGCTAGAAAGAAAACATTTATTATTAGATAAAACACTTTAATGTCATATTTGCAAAGGTTGACGTACTAAAATTGTAAATGATAACGTATAAAGTTTTTAAACTTACTTTAAGGCATTGAAAGTTAAGGTTTTAGGCAGGAGAGATTAAAATTTATAATGATTAGTATGTGGTTTCACTTTCCGTCCGGTGCCGTCCTGAACCTCTGTAATCATTAAACAATTATTCGAGTGAATATCCAGTTATTTAATTATGCTTAATGACGTACAAAAAACTTAAAAGAGAGAGTTAATTGTTAATAGATTTAGGAAATTACTCAAGTGTGGGTAAATTTTAAGTTTCACGAGTTTTGGGGCAGCAACCATTATTGTATTGACGACAATAGATGAGATATCATTTTTAGTATAATTGAAAATAAAAGTAATTGTTTTGTTTTTAGTAGATAATGAACCACAATTAGAAAAACAGAAATTATCACTGTACTACTATAGACCCGCTCTAGGGTTTTCCGCCTATGATAAAAAGATTTTATTGCCTCCTCATTATTTTTTATATTTTATATGATCTCTCGTTATAGTTCTGAATATAATTTATGCAGGTCATCTATTCTCTCCAATGATAAATAATATAGGTTCATGCACAGACACCAGTCATTTTTCTGAATTTTCTATCAATAATTATTCTTTAAATATTATAATTAAAATATATCATAAAATAGGAGACTTTATTAGCTTCTATTTGCACTTTGGAGACAGCAACTATTTTGTTTACCGTTAAATCATGAGCAGACGGCATGGTTATCTTTTGTCCTGACCGTGGTTTCCAGTTTAAAACCTAAAAATATTCTGATTTATTATATTTTCCAATTAAGGAAGAAAAAGAAGATGATTTTCAGCACTTTTCATACCTGTGGATTTACTGTGATAACAACGCAACCTATAGTTTTATCCATAGCCGAATCCCCAAAATCTTTTAAACGTTGAACTACACCTGAAGTACAAGTCGATTCATTCTGTAAAAAAATCAAAGAATTGTGTTGTTATTTGTTTTAACATGTATACTGGATCAATATTGCAGGATTTTTTCTGTTTAATAATTATTGGGAACGGGTCGATCCTCAAAATTTAAAAAATGTAAGTTAGTAGAAATGCATTAAATATTCCAACATCTGTTAAAATTATATAAAAAGTAGATAACAATTTTTTAACGGTAAATATTAAGTGAATTATTTTAATTGTTCCACGAGAATTTCAGTGTTCAATTTTTGTATTTTAAATTACTTAAACATTTGTCATATGGGCTGAGCCTTAAAATTGCGTAAAGTATAAGGGCACCGGGATGGTTTCATTATTTTACTATGTTCTTATTTTTGTCTGGATTTAAAATCCAGAAAAAAAAGGATAACAAACATTCCCACGATTGTTTAATTGCATATAAACAATATCTGACCATCATTCAAGGAGTAAATACTGCAAAAAAGACCAGTAATATAATTTTTTAATAACCTTTTACACTGTTTTGATTTTCTATTTCGTTCTTAACAATCTCCTGAGTGAAACATATTTTTGATTGAAAATTTTATTTTTTGTTTCGCACACTTCGTCCTATGAACAAAAAATTATAGTCGAAACTTTTGGTGCAATTACAAATTAATTGAGTTATTTATTCTGACCGCAAAGCCGAAAGTAACGTATAATATCATAAACCTTTCGATATATCAAAGCACAGAATTTTAAAATCTAAATTTATAAAATTGACAATCAAAAATTAATAAATGTTAACCTTCTGAATAATAGAAGTGTACCAGGGGAGAGTACACTGTTAAAGATCGTTCAGATTTTTTCTCTTCATATTCAAAGTAATAAAATCATGACAAAAACGCAGTGTGGACAAATTACGTATGGAAGATGGGGGGGGGGCTGTAAAAACTTATCGAACATTACAAAGGGTAACTTTGTCTATTTTTTTATTGATATTTAATGTGAGAATGAATATCGAGATAACTAAATATAATAACTAAATAACTATACATATGTTCAAAATGTTTAAGGAAGTAATATTTTGTGTTTACCGCTAGGTCCTCTGGTGCACGGACAGCATTAAGGCAATCTTGCAGTTCTTGCGTTCTCTTTGTTTCGTTATCTTCGAAGAGCTGAAATGTCTGACGACAATGTGAAATATCTTTTCCACTCTTTTCTGTCTTTGTAAAAAGATCCTAATATGTGACAAACAAAGATAAATATGAAAAAGGTTTTGTCTTTTAAATGCTTAAAACGTTGGCATTATTAGTATCAAGTGAATAAAAATAAATAAAAAAATTATTGGTCAAAAGAGATTCGCAGGGAGAGCTTTAAATAAGACGATTATGTTTATCCCATTTTACCACAAGTACAATTTTGGTTTCTAAACCTTTCTTCTAAATAAATTAAATGTATGAGATTCGAAAGTATGCTCAGATGTTTTTCATTCTTCTCGAAAGATATTGATTTTAGCGGAAATACACTTATGCCTAGAAATTTTACCTTTTTTCAAGATTCAAAAATTAAAACAATAAACAATAATTATATAATGAAAACAATAATTCCTCATACATTTCTCACAAAGGAAATAAAAACAAACTGATTTAAATATTTTTCTCTTGAAAAATGTAAAAATAAGAAAAGTAGTTTCAGCTTCGATGATTCTTAAACTGTTTACTTTCAGTAACAGACAATTTGCATGTATGTCATTAATATAAGAAAAAAAATTATGTCATCAACGAAAAAACTTGAAGCAAGATTAGTGTATTTAAAATGATAATAAAAGAAATTATAATTCACATAAAAGACATCTGGAGCATATTAGGAATAATGAAAGATAAATATGGATATAGAATTTATAAATTTGATTACCGTATTCGGACAGAAAATAATATTCATAGTTTATTTTAAATACAAATATTTAAAGAAATTATTTAAATTTTCTATTTCATTCTCAATTTTTTTCCAAGGAATCAAACATTGTTTTCATCAAATAACCTTCATATTCTGCTTTATTGGTGTCACGTATCTCGACATTTCATTCGCTGCATCTGTATACGTCTTTGTCTTATCAGTATTCAGATCTGCATGGACTATCTGTAAAGTTGTCTTATCAGTATTCAGATCTGCATGGACTATCTGTAAAGATAGAAAGCTACCGTAAAATCTTCTGCACTTTGCCCGGGGTAAAGTTTGTAATGCATACATAATTTTCAATGTGAAAACTTAAAAAAATACGTTGTTTTCTAGAGAAATGTATAATAGGGCACCCAATAATTTGTTCAACTTTTGTTCTTGAACATGATATTTGCGGTTACTTTCATGATGGCCCATTTCGTAATTAGAACATTAAAATATATTAATTTACAAGGTTTAAAAAAATGAAATATAACATTTTTTTAAAAAAACGTTTGCTTCTTAAGTTTTGATGTAGAAAATTATATTTGCGGTGATTTTCATGACCGTATTCATGATCAGCGTGTATCTTTAAAATGTATACAAGGTTTGTGTCGGCTTATTTTAAATCTAATATTTTGCGAGATATTTAAAAAAAGCGAACAAAGAAAAAAAATTTATTTTAAATTTGATTTTAATCTCATTTAAATTTATTCAATTTAAATAATGTAAATAGTTTTTTAGAGGAATTTATAAGAGGAACACTACTCGAAGTTCTACAGTAACGCTTTTTATCGAAAATATATGTCTCTTCAATCTCTCATGAACAATTCAGGACTAACCTTTTTAATAATCGATAAGGCTTTTTTGTAAAAAGATGGGATTTTTGCGCATAACTCGTTTTCATTAAAACATTTACAATTTACAAGCAACTAATTAATCAACAATAACCTTATTTTAACAGTTTAAGAAATGTAAATTATAATAAAAAATACAGTAAAAATGCGTATAGAATGGGCCTGTTAAACCCTGGAAATTTTTGTCACCGTAGCAGAAACTGCTACGCTCGGCAATCAATCAGTCATCAGTGGCGTCGGATATAAATAGAATGCATTTGATTGGCAGCAGAGCGTAGCACTTTCTGCTTCCGTAGAAAAAATGTCCGCGCTGGAAAAGGATTCAATGAAATCTTCAGTACATTTTTGAGTTGAAAATTAATTAAACCCATTAATCGGTTTAATCACTTTTTAAATCTTGGTTTTAAACGATCATGATGAAGAAATCCCATTTGCAAAAAACTTTGGGCTACAATTTCGCTGAACCGTGCATATCATTTATGCTTCTTCGACATACAGGGTGGACACGCTCGGGCTGGCCAAAATATATGCAACCCGTTTTACACGTCAATGATATTCATATGGGCGTGCATGCGTGGTTGCATACTTTTTGGTAAGCCTCAGCGTGTCCACCCTGTATATGGGATGCCTAATACTCATTATTAATAAAGTAACTGATAATAATAACTTCTCAAGGTTATAATTATATTAAAAATTATTATAATTTTGACCTTATTTACTTTTGTCTAATGAAATTGATCATTCAAATGTAATGTTTTTTTTACAAACTTGTAAGGTAACTTACATCGTAGGCACAAAATGTCAGTAAGCTGCCGAAGATGGCAAACTTCATGGTTGAAGAATTCGTTTAATTTAAACTGCGCAGCAACAATAAAGTTGGCTTTTCAGGTAAAGAAAGTAGAAATAACTATTGCGTATTCTGAAATGGACGTGTCTTGTATCAATTGTTTTCCTTACAATCTTGATTAAGTTTTGTGGAGAACAAATTAAAAACACGTGTCTCATGAAAATAGAATGAAAATTTGTATAATTCTGCTATATTCCACGACGTAGTAAATAACATCTGAACAAATAATAAATTGAGGTCTAGTGTTAAAAAAAGCAATGATTTGCCAAAAACAATCCAATAATTCACTGATATACCAGCAAGTGTCAGTCAAATACTTAATTTCAAGGTTTTCCCCATTTGTTTTTCATTTCATTCTGCTATGTTCTGAATTAGGACTGATCAGATTTTGCAATTAAATAGTTATTTTAATTCATATCTCAGGATTTCCTGAAATCCTGAATCAAGAATCGATTCAATTAAAAAAATTTGAATGGGAGAATTTCAGAATGCCGATTCACGCGATTTATAGTCAAATTTCTATGAATTATTTGTCTGATTTTTAAGCTAAGTTGTCTGAAATATAGGAAACTCAGTCGGTAAATGTCGTTCCAATGATTGCAATAAAAAAAAAGAAGCATCATTTAACGAAATTTGCCTAAATCATTTGTGGCTATATCGCGAGCGATTAAAATGATTATGGGAACAATTAAAAATTTCACAAACCGATAGACTGCTATTCAAGTGAATCGGCATTCCTAAATTCTCCGATTCAAATATTTTCCATTTAATCGATGCTTTTTTCCTGAAGGCATTAAGGGTTATTACTGATTAGCTAGAAGTTTTAAGCTTTCTTTTAACAAGCATTTCATCAAAATGGTAGAATACGTGTTTTGAGATAGTCGGAATTTTAATTTGCAATTTAAAAAAAAAATAGAAATGTCATATCTTTGAGATATGCTTGCTATCCTCGTAAAGCTTGTCAAATATTCTTTTGAATCGCTTAATTACAAATTGTATTTGGTTTGTACGCAGTACTATTGCATTCAAAAAAGTTCTGCACGTTAAATATCCTCATGTCTCGGTAACCATGTCATGTGGCAGGATATAGTTTTGCATCTGCAATAGCCTCCTATGGTATTAAAATTTGTTGCATTTTCGAGAAAATCGAAAAACATCCCTGACAATAGTTTCGGATAGAAATTCATTTCAAAACAATCTGAATTATTCCGATATCTGTATCCGAACCAATCTGAACAAATCCGGAACAATTTATCAATCTCGTTCGATGAAAATCGAAATAAAAATTAAATTAAATTAATTTTTCAAATCCGGGTTAAAAATTAAGCCGATTAAATCGGAATAAATTTAAACTCGGATTTATGATTGTTATTTGGAACGATTCCGAGTTTGAATTGAACCGCATTTATTTGGACATTGAAAATTCTGTTTAGATCAATCCAAGTTCCGATTGATTTGGATTGAAAATTTGGCTCGTTGGATTATTATTTCGGATCGAGTCGGTTTATTTTTGAACCTATTTGGATCGAGCAAGATGAAAAAAGTTTTAGGATTGATTTGGATATAGACAGGCCTCGGACTCATCACACTGTTAACACTATTTTACACTTTAGTGGGCAATTACTCTATGTTGCTACTATTTCAGAAAAAATACACTAAAGACACTATTTTCTTATAATAATTGTCCACTAATTCCACTAATACTTAGTTTTTCCTGGAAAAATATTGTTGATCTTTTTCGCTAATTGGCTAAAATAATGTGCCCCATCACAGCATAACGAAAACTCGTCTCAGTGGCTGATTAGGGCAGTGCATAAATTACGTAAACGTTATCTCTAAAATTTGAAAACACATAACTGCCTTTGTTTTTCGTGAATTTATTTAGGAGGCATCCAAAGTAACGTTAGACGATTGGGATGGGAAGGGGGGTTAAATCTTACTGTTTCTTGTGAATTACCAAATTAGTTCAACATTTAACCAAGTAGGGGAATTTACAACGAAAAGAGATGAATTATCAACAAAAATGTAAGAGCTGATATTTTAACCGAGAAAATACTTTTATTTTTAATTAAAAACGCAGTTAAATTGAACCAAACAGGACGAATTTTCCACCAAACAGTTGCATCTAAAGATGCCCAAAGATAAATTTTCAAAACAGAAGAATAATTTTCTACTGAGAAAGATGAATTCTCTATAAAATAAATAAATTTTTAAGTTTTATTTTCTTAACGAACATTCTCAAATACTGCTCATTTATATTTTAAATTAATATAATATTTAAAACTCTTGAAAAATGTTACAGGTAGATTCAAAGAACTACTGATCACGTTGATATTTTAACCAAAACATATTTTATTTAAACGTTCTTAAACGTTTTATTGCAACTTGTGTCGTTTTTCCATCAATATAATTTGTCAATTTTCACTGTAATTTTTTACGATGCAAAAATTTGAAATAAAAAAATACGCCTCTCAACGTAAAGTGGCCCTAAGTAAATTTTTAGATATAATTTAAGCGATAAATGTTGTAAAATAAAATGTTATTATAGCTTGCATCATTTTCATAAAGTTATTTTTATTTTTATTTATAATGTATTTTTGTGTATAGAGAGCGAATTATAGAGTCATTGTGTAATCAGGTGTTGAGCGCCACACAGCTCTCACAAGCGGAAAATCCCGGCTAGATCATCAGTTGCTCTCGATAATTTCGAATTGAAAGCGTTTGAAATTTAAGAAAAATGTATGAAATGATTTTCTAATTTAAAACGTTCAGAATTTAATAATTTTATTTTGAATTCAAGAATCTCGAAATTTAATGGTGTCAGATCAAAATTTCAAAACGTTAAAACTTGAATATTTTCGCATTAGAATTTGTTAAAATTTTCAAAAATAGATCTTTAAAAATTTACAGGAATGAAAATTGTATTACTTATAATTAAAAGCAATCAAAATTTAATAATTTAAAAATTAAAAGTGCAAAAGTTTGAATTGTAATCAATTTAAATTCGAAACGGTTAAAATTTAATAATGTAAAACTGCAAACTAAATTGAATATTTCAGAGTAAAAGATTATGAAAGTATAGAAATATAACTTTGTATTAAACTAAAAAAATGATTTAACATAAAAATGTATTAGACTCATGTTTTAAAAATCAATTCAAATTTATATTCCTCGTTTAAAACCGACAAATGTTCAAATCTAAACCTTTAAAATTAAATTTTTCGAAAAAACGGTCGAAGCAAAAAGTAATTTTAAATGAAAAATATTTGAAATGAAAAAATTGATACTTAAGAAAGTTAAAACTTAAACAAATACAAACATCAATCAAATCCAAAAAAAATTTCGCACATATAATGCGTACAATTTAACTTTGAATTTAACTACAATTTTCAAATATCGTAAATATTATAACTTAAATAAAAAAAACTGTCAATTATACTTTTCCCAATTCAAGAATTTCAATTTTAGTCGCAAAATTTAAATTTAATTTAATTTCAACCATGTCTATAGGGAAACATGGAAAATTTAGTGTTTGAAATGAAAATTGAGAATTTAAAAATGAAATAAATTATTCAATTATTTAATCGAAAATTTGGTGTTTTTTCAAACTGACTTTGATAAGTCGAAACGTTCGGAACATCTTTAAATAAAAAAAAACTTCAATATTCAATGCTCTAAAATCAGCTTATTTTGAAGACTTGAATTTAAGAAATTATTGTCTTTTGCATTGTTTTGAATATATTCTGTAGGCATTTAATTCAAAATTGTTTAGTGAGAAATCATTATTCATTATTTCGAAGAATTTAAGAGACCAGAAAGTTTGTTTTGTTCAAAGTTGTAACCAAAATGTTCAGTATATTAAAATCTAAAACTATTACATTTAAAACTGACTAAAATTTAATTGGTTGAATTTCAAAAAGTATAATTCACAATTTAAATTTTCTTAATTTTCAAACGATTGAATTTACGTAAAGTAATATAAATTGTGAAGGGTTTCAGACCAAAAAAGTTTTAATATACTAATTCTTCGCGACTACATTTTTTTTACTCTGAAAAGAAGTTCGGATTTGTGTAAGTTTCAAGTTCACATTTCTGTATTTTTTAAAGTTTCCTATTTAATATTACTTTTTATTTTTAACGTTTTTTTTTATAATAATTCCCTGGCAGCATAAGATAACGGCGGGATATCCCATTCATATATCCTTGGGATATATTAAAAAATATCATACAGGGCGGAAATCTCGATATCCCTGAAAGGCCCCATGGATATATCAGAATATCCTCAAGATATCCCATTAATGTCCCAATTTTACATGCCAAGGATGTTCCCGAGATATACAAACTATATAATTTAGTATATTACTGGAAATTCACATATATCTACTGCCAATTATATTTCTCTTCAATTATCTCAATACAATAAGAAATAATTTTAAAATATTAGGTATTTTCCGGAGATATTATACAAAATACAACATTATAAAATACAATAATGGTAAAGTCCCCTCTAAAGTCATTTTCGGGTTAATTCCGTCATGACTGTCATTTTGCGAAAACTGTCGCGCAGTAATAAGTGACACTTTAACAAAAGTCAACAATTTCTCGAATATTCGTGTGCAACTTTAAAATTTTTAGAAAGGGAGTTGTTTTTTATTGTAAGTAGGGTGTTATAGGTTATGAAAATTGTTCGCGGTAACAATTTTTTGCTAATTATACTGAGACCATATTTTGCAAGAAACCAAATATTCGAGATTTGTAAAAAGTGATTGCCAAAATTATGCATATTCCACACAGGATATTAAGTGGATATCGTACGGATCGAAATTTCGATATCCTTGCTAAATGCTGCAGAAATTTTTCAGGATATTCCATACCCTGCCGTGATAGCCTAGGGATATGCCAAGGATACTATTCTGTTGTGATGGTTAAATCTTAAAGGCTTACATTTGAAAATATTTTCATTTTGAACGGCGAAAATATGGGTGTATGTTATTTTAAATTTTAGATAAGTTTGTCTAATCAGTTTTTACGGTGAATCATAATTTTTTTAACTTAATAAAAATTTAGATAATTTTAGAAGCTTTTACTTTGAAATAATCAATTTAGTTTTCAATTTTAACTCCTTGAAGATGAAGTTGTCTAAATTTAAAAATTTTAGGTTGAAAGGTCTTAAATTATGCCTGCTGGAGGTGAGTTTTGGAAAAAGGCGTAAGGAATTCCAGGTGGTCCAGGACTTCTACCTTTAGCTTCTTTTATTGCGGATTTAAATTCTTCAATAATAAGATCTTTATTGATGTCTGGATTATTATTGTTTTCATTTGTCACTGGTTTTCTTTGAGTAGGTTACTTGAGTTTTTTGAAAAACATTCTCCTATCAGGCTGACCATCTCTATAGAGTTTGTAGCAATTTCTCGGTAAGATTTTTAGGCCAGTTAATCTTGATGTTGTTTTTGAACAGAAGATTTGTTTAACTTTGTTCCAGATGGTAGTTGTTAAGGGTTTGTTTTCCAGAGATGATAAATAATCTATCCATGATTCTCGACTGTTCCCTAGATAAGTACGACGAGCCTTTGCTCTCATTTTTTAAATTGGACTTTGTTTTCTAGGGTTTTTTGTTTTTGGCGTATGTTAAATGCATGGTTCTTTTCCTTTTCTTGCTTTTTGGCATGCTTCATTCTACCATGGTGGGTAAGATTTTCTTGATTTATATTTATTTGTTGTTTTTCCCATTCCGATTTCTGCTGCTTCATTGATTATAGAGGTAAATCCTTACCTTAATTCGTTTATCGGATGTTGAAGAAGTTGGTGGGTGTTTATGAGCTCATTTATTTCTTCGTCAATTATTTCTTTAAAAAGTTCCCAATTAGCTTTCTTTAAGTTTCATTTAGAGAGGTGTATTCGTTTAGGAACTTTGTTTGGAGTTGAGATTTTGATAGGATACTGGTCACTGTCACGTAATTTCGGGTAGTGTTTCCCATTCAAGCTTATGAGCAACTTGAAGGCTACATGCAGTAAGGTCAATTGTACTAAAGGAACCGTGAGCAATGCTGCATTATATCTTCCTTCTTCTGGAACAGGTTCTTTGATTTCCCCAAACAGCATTACGTGAATTGAAGTCCCCTAGCAGTAATCAGGGAGTAGGTAACTGCTAAATTAAGTTTTCGATTTCGTTTTGTTCGAAATCGTAGCTATTAGGTAAGTAAACGTTACAAATGCTTTTATATAATTCAGGATGTAGGTGGCTACTCCTCTACTTGCAAGTCCAGCGTCGATCCTGTTTTTTATTATTTTTGTATAGCCTTTAATACACTCACAGTTGTTATTTTTGAAATTAGTTTCTTGCAACGCGATAACTGTGGGCATGTGTTTCTTCATGATTATTTGAAACTCTTTGAAGTGGGTGCGAAACCCCTTAAAATTCCATTATTGTAAAATATTCATGGACTAGTTTTCGTCAATGTTTTCATCCAAATCGATATACTCAAGGTCTTCTTCCTGGGTATTCGTTTGGGATACATTTAAATTGGGACTTACATTGCTAATTTTATTGAGTTTTTTTATTATTTTTGTAAACCTAATTTTGATTATTCGTTCATTTCAAAGAGGCTAAAGGTTTTCAAGTGTAGTAATCAACCCTTCGATATTATCGGTGTAGTCTTTAACTATAGAGGATAGATATTTTGGGCTCCTTGACAGTTTTTCTTAATAATTTGAGTTGATTAAAGTTGACTTCATACTCAGTAGGATTGTTGTCTAGGTTTACGTAGGTAGAAGCATTTCTTCAAGGGAAGGAGGATTTAATTTTTTTGAGTCATCGCTTACTTTGAATTTTTGGAGCATTTCTTTGTTTTACTCGTAGGAAAGGCGTCCTGATTTTCAACATCTGATCTTAATTTGTTGTCTAGAGCGTGAAACTCAGATTTGCTAGACGATGACAAGGGGCGCTTTTAGTTTGGTTTAAGAGTGATTGGGAATATTCATCTCCATATTATCTAGTCTGGAAGGGTTTGAATTGCAATTTTTAGCAATTCGATCTTCTTGTTTACAAACAAAACAGGTAGTGTTTTCTGGAGCGACAAATATTCGATAAGATGTATCTTCATAGGAGACTAACATTGATTTAGGTAATTTGTTGATGTCCTCGGGACTGATGAAAATTTGTCGTCGGAAACTAAACTAAACTTCTTTTTCTAGGATTTCGTGAGGAATGACAGGTGATCATAACAGTATTATGTTTGTCGGCTAGGTCCTTGACTATATTCTTGCTGGATAAAAACAAAGAAATTCTGCCATTAAAAATCCTCGATGCAAATCTAATATTAGACTTATCGACGATTTTCCCAATAGTTGTGATATAATCTTTTCGTTCGATTCCGTCCACTGCGTCAATTAGAATTCCATGGTCTTCTTTTCGAAAAATTTCGGATGCGACTGTTGCGTACGATTTTTTGGACGTGGAAGACATGCTTGGTTGTCGGTCTAGTGGGGGAGTTACTTTGCTTTTATAGTACGATTGCATTTAAATGGGGGTGGGGGAATGCGGCTGCACTCCACCCAAGGTTTTTGGTATGCAATATTATGTAATGCTGGAACACTGGCACTGTATAAGATTCTGCACTACGCCAAAACTCTCGGAACGCTCGAAACTGTAGCCGCTCGTTGTAGACACAACCGTTCGCGTCGGCAGTCAAGCTAAGTCTAAAAAAATAGATGGTCTACCAAAAAATATAAATTTTCAACAAAATACTTAAATTTTCAAACAGTCAGTTAAATTTTTTATGAAATATGTATTTGAATTTTCAAACTATAAATACGAATGTTATACATGAAAGTTACTTAGCTTAGAAAATAAAGTAAATTTTACAATGCAAACTTTTTGATTTCGGACAGTAAATTTTTTAATTCCGACTACACATAAGTTTAATACTTAAAAAATACTATGACAATATTTTTTTCAGATTTGTGACTAAACTTTCGCCAGAAATTTTCTTTAAGCAATGTGCTAAAATAAAATAGAATGCCCCAGTTGTAGCTTTTAATATTGAAGTTGTGTAGTTGGATAAAAAAGTGACACCCTGCGATTTATAGATTATATGATAAATGTTCGTTCACTGTTTGAAATAATTCATTTCAACAGGTTATTTCTTTATTTTCTGGAGTTTATTTTTAGAAACATGCTAAAAAGAGAATCCTAATTCATAAAATAAAGCATATGTATCGTATCTAGTTTTTGCTAAATTTCGACAGTTTCAGATTTTTTTTTTTTTCTCCTGTATAACAGGATAATAAATTTTTGAAAGATTTTGTACGTCGGTTCTCAAATTGACCGCATTCATATTACCAGCGA
>JAAAKG020182193.1:0-25811 GCA_010014905.2 Druon quercuslanigerum
ACTACGCAGTCTCTTAATTACTATGACATATACCAAGTTCTTTGATTTACTATACAAATGTATAGTAAATGTATATTAAAATTGCAAACATTTTTAACAGTGTAATACAATATATAATATAATATGTATTATGTATATATAATATATATAATATAATGTAATTTAAATATAAAAAATTAATGCATGACTAAAATTGCTGCTTCATCTGTAATGTACTACAATAGCTGTAATTCCTTTTGAAAGTGTAATTTTTTTTATTTCAATTTTTTTGTAGAATGCTTCTACATACCTACAATAAACTGTTAGTATTTCAAAGGAAAGATTAAAGTACAATTTTTCAGTATTTAACATTTTGAGTGATTTGCCATTTTTTAAAAACATTTTTACTTTTCTACAATAATTCACGTAAAATAAGATGTGTTTTACGGACGTCAAGAACGAACATTAAATAAAAAATTTAAAATCTTGTAATTTCGTGTAAGATGGTGTAGATGATTAAAACAAGGGAAAAAATTGTAAATAGAAACTTATACATATCTTTGAAATGTAGGAGCTTATACTTTATACATAATTTTTTTTTTACTTTTATACAAGAGAATACAAAATGAAATTAACTATTTGTACGTCACTACATTTTCCTGCAACATTTCTTAAATTTTATTACAAAGAAGTACACGTTTTAACAAAAATTAGCTGCTGTAGAAACCCTGGTGGCCGTTTTATTCAAAGAAAAAAATTTTCGCCCATTTCCCAGGTTTTTCCCGGTTTGCAAACATCTTTCAGGGGTAATTAAATTTAAAAAATTCCAAACTAAATCAAAAATTATTCCCTTCGAAATAATAAAAACTGAACTCCAAACGAAAGGGTTCATAGTGAAACTCTTTAATTTTAAATTTTGAAAATCGAAGTTTAAAACTTGTTTTGATAAAAATTTTGTATTCAAATGCTTAATAATTCATTTGTATAAGATGGAAGCTACCAACACTTTTCAAAGAAACTTCAGTTTCTGTACATTTAATAATCAATGATTTTTAAAATATTCAAAATTTCAAGCAATTTTAAATTATAATTCCAGCTCAAACTTGGTTTAAAATAAAACATTCATTGTTTAAATCTGGCATTTTAATTCTTTTTTAAAAATTCCCTGGCCATATACGGATTTTTTATTTTTTTCAAATTCTTGATGTCAACTAATTTGAAGAATTATATTTTTGTTTTACAATTCCCTGTTCTAGTTCATAAATTAAATTTCTTCTAAAATATCTTCATTCAACAGAGAATAATAATTTTGTTTGAAAAATGATCTCAGAATTAGAATTCTTTGGAAAAATTTTTTATATGAGAGAAACTTTTTTAATATTAAGAATAGAACAGTAATGTATACGATGTATTTGTTCGCAAAATGGCATTTTATATCAGTTAGACCTAAGTCAGATAAGATAATTGTCATAAAGGAATACTGAAGCTATCATTTAAAAAAATGTTAATAGTATAAGCCCTCTCTCTATGAGAAGAAAAATTTATTTGACGCTCATGAGGAAGGAAAGTGCTCATGAAATGAGCCCAAATAACTACATTTATAATTCATACGCCCATAATACTACGCTGCGGTGTTTAAAAATTATAATATGGAAGATATTTAAATTCATATCATAAAAAATTCAAAGTATTAAAGTTTGGAAAAGTTAAAAACTGGAGGAACATTCAAATTTAAAACCATTTAAATAGAAGGAAAACGCCGAAATTTTAAAGAATTAAATATGTAAGACACCTAACTTCATATCAGCTACAGTTTATTCATATCCATATAAGAATATTTATTATTTAATTAATTACTAATCTAACGGTACGGAGTTCGTTAATAATGAAAAATGGAATAACATACGGACGGTCTTGAATTCCACTTTTCAAACAATAAATTTGCTTGCTAATTTACGCTACAATAAAAAAGTATTAACGATCCTAAAATCACTGCTACATATGCGCGTTAAACTACTTAAAATTCTTGCGCAAGAAGTTAGAATAATAGAGGCCTCCAATAAAACAAGATTTTCACAGAAGGGATAATTACTCGGCATAGTTACGAGCAACTTCCGAAGGTTCTTAACATTTTCGCGGATACATGTCACCTATAGAGAAAATTACAAATGCATCTATATATGTATATAGGAACATACAGGTATACATATACAATTAACACGATTAATTATGTGTAGACATACATATTTATAAATTTACTTACATATGTATATATGGTTTGTAAATAAGTAGGTTAGTCTATGCCTATATCCGATTCTTTCATTATTAATTTAGTCTAATGTGCGTGCACGCATTTATAAACGAAATACGATTTACCGATCGCTTCTTCGTTTCAACACTCGAATGTTGTCCTTGGTAAGCAAAAAACGTAATCCGGCTTTTGTACACGCTCACTTTTTCTTCACCTTGTGAGGCTTTCTCCTTCCAGTAATGAAACTTTAAGCTTTATGAAACTTAAAATTGTAGGCAACAAATTAAAAAAAAAAAAATTCTAATAATATTACAATTAAGACTTTCAAGCCATTGCTTTTCGAAAACTGTACAAAGTGATGGCATCCAAATTTGAAATCGTTCGGATTTTAAACTGAAAATTTTGTAAGATTTAAATAATTAAAAAAGTAAGGCTTTCGAACT
Organism: Druon quercuslanigerum; assembly: GCA_010014905.2. Classification (NCBI taxonomy): domain Eukaryota; kingdom Metazoa; phylum Arthropoda; class Insecta; order Hymenoptera; family Cynipidae; genus Druon; species Druon quercuslanigerum. Next base: position 2,674 of record JAAAKG020182193.1, read on the forward strand.
TGAAAGCCAATAGAGACTGATTATTGAAATTTGAAATGAATAAAAGCAGCAGTTATTTAAATATGAATATTCAGCATCTGACAACTTTTAAAATTCAAATTTTCATATTTCGAAGTATTCCAAATTGAAGCCATATAATTTGAACTGAATACACTCAACTACCGGTATAAGACTTCACGGTTTACGATATTCCTAGAATTTAAGTCCTGGATAGTTTTATGATGAGAAGAGCCGGGACCGAGATTTGCGTCAGGTTGCGTCATGCGTCCAAATCCAACAGAAATAGCTCATGCAGCCCTGCCTGTTTTCGTTTTAGATTCCACTGATTTAGGGGCAAGGACACTGCAAGCCATACCCAAAACATTTCTTATATCGGGAGTTGAGTCTAATAAAATCTAGGTTTCGCGAAAACCAAAACACTATATAGGACACTTTTTGACAAACGGCTTCAATTATTGAAATGAAAACAGTCATTAAGAACAACATTAAGAAATTTTAATTTGAAAAAATAATTATATATAATAATAAGTGAGACTAAAGGTTAAGTAAATTTTATTCTGCATCGTCAGTATTATGTAAATCGAGTTGGAACTCAAAATTTCTCTTCACAATGATCCATATAATACGAATCAAAACTTATTTTTTAAATATATTGAATATTTAAAAGGCTACTTTCTATTGATAATTAGTTGTTTAACAATTTTTTAAACAATTTATCATTCTTTTTAGAAATATTTTCATAGAATAAAGTTAGAAAGTTGCACTTTTTCCGAATTTTTTCAACTTGTTTTTAACTTTTCAGTTAAGGCGAGACAATCATCAATTAAATTTAATAAAAAATAACTATTAACGCTATTGATTATTATTTATAATAATATTTTTTAGAATAATACTATTTGCAGTTTTTTCTAAATTTTTCCACTTTTTACCCACTTTTTAATTAGAATGAGATAATAATAAATAATTAAAGTATTTTTAATAATATTCTTTTAGAATAATGCTAGAAAGTTGCAGTTTTTGCTAAATTTTTTTGCTTTTTGCCCACTGTTCATTTAAAGTAAGGTTAAAATAATTTAAAGTTAACAAACATACATTTTTAAACAATGTATTATTATTTATAACTATCGTCTTTTAGAGTAATGCTAGAAAGTTGCGGGTTTTTCTGAAATTTTCAGCTCTAATTTGACTTTTTACTTATGGAAAAATAACAAATATTAATATTAGTTTAAACAAAAAGGCTGTTAGTAACTATACTTTCTGGAAAATTTACTTTTAATATGATCCATATAGAAAATTGTTGAAGAATATTTCAAATATCTGTTTTACTTCAGAAAAATATATATAAAAAAAGAGATTACTTAAAAAATGATCCTCTCTAATAATTATTTCTTATTTTTTTTATAACTAAAAAGCCGAACCAAAGTTAAAAATTGGGTACCGAAATTTCGGTACTTCCTCAAAATTCTCAGAAAAAAATACCAACTTTCTAGCATTTATCTAAGAGAAATTAGTTATAAAAAATAATAAATTGTTTAAACAATTATTTTATTAATTCTTCTTAATTATTATCTTAATAACTGAAAAGTGTAAAAAAGTTAAAAATTTCACAAAAGACAGCAAATATCTAGCATTAATATAGGAGAAGATAGTTATAAACAATGTTAATTTGTTTTAATTTGGAAAATTTTCAAAAAAATTGAACTTTTTAGCATTATTCCAAGAGAATATTATTAAAAAATAAAAAGTTATTATTCATTTGCATGCTATAGCTAATTGTGAAGAGAAATTTTGAAAGTTAATTCGATTCACCTACTGTTGACAATTCATAATAAAAAACGTATTTTTCCTTATGTGAAAACGTGTTAAATTGACTTGGGTTTGTGGAACATTCAAATATCATTTAAAAAGAAATAAACGCATTTACTTTTTTGATAAAAACAAATTTGGCGGGCGACATGAACGAACATTCGAAAAAAAATTTCAATGCATTTTTGGACCAACCGATTTTGCATATAATTATTTTTAACTACATGCTGGTAAATTTAACTTATAATCAGGTGAAAAAAATATAACTAGAATATATTTTTTCTGAAAAAATTAAAAACTACTGAAAATTTGAAAAGATTCATATAAGAATAATTCAAAATTGTAGGAACTTAAAATTTAAGGCTTAACAGTTTGCAAGCGTTTAATCTTGAAGAATTTCAAAATACAAGGATAGGATTTGAAAAAATATTCTACAGTTAAATAATTTAGAGTATTAAAAATGAAGGCACTCAAATTTAGAATTGTTAAAAATTGTACGCCTTCAATTTTAAAACAAAAATTCTACATTGAAGTTCTTTAGTTTAAAAGCTACAATATTTGAAACCTTTTCGATTTAGAAACGTTTGACATCGAAAAATTTCCCAATTGAGGGCATCCTAGTTAAGAAGCATTCAGAATTCATGAAAATTTCTAAGCATAAAAAATGATATCAAATAGTGTTGAATCTCACTAATTAACATGAAGCTTCTACAAAATAAGAAAACTATCTGAAAATACGACCAAACTATCGATTCAACCCAGGCTTCACGCATCCACATTTCAACTATCATGAAATCATCTTTCTCTAAGAAATAGGTCTGTCACGAAAATTTCGAAAGTACTGTTGTAGCTTTTCCTCAATGCTGATTGTGTAATTTGAAAAACTCGAAGAAAGGAATGTTACCCAATTCACACGTAATTGAGAATTGAGTTTTAGTTGAAGAACAGTGACAAAGAATGTTGCATTTGTGTTTATAATAGAACTGACACAAATTATGACATTTTCAGTCGAAATAATTAATTTTCAACTAAGAAAATGAAAATTTTGAAGAAAATAGATGAATTTCCAACAAATAGATGAATCTTTGAGAAAAAAAAATTCTCAACCAAACTGGCAAAGGTGATGTTTCCACCAAATTTTTTTTATTTTCAATAAAAATAACTGTTAAATTGAAGCAAAAAAAGACTTTTTAACAAAAGAGTTATATTTTAAACCAAGAAATATTTTGCTATTGATAAAGAAAAAATGTCATCCAAAATGTTGAGTTTTCAAGTCATAACGAGAATTTTTTTTAAAATTTGAATTTACAACCAAAAATATGCATTTTCTATCCAAATCATGGAATTTTCAACTAAAAAGGACAAGGTTTCAATAAAATAAGTGAAATTTTAATTGAAAAACATCAATTTTCTAACAAAAATGAAAACGCTGCATTTTTAGTACAAAAAAATCATTTTCAACACAAAAAAAATTTTTGACAAAGCAGATGAATTTTGAACTAAAAAAGATCAATTTTCAGCCAAAAAGAGGAATCTTTAACTAAATATATTAAATGTAAAAAAAAATGTTTACATAAAAAAAAACCATTTTCTACCAAAATGCATGAATTTGCCACGAAATATTTTTATTTTAATGGTATTGTTAACTAAAAAAGATTAATTTACAAAAAAAAAAGAATAGTTTAATTTTAAGTTTGAGAAATAAGTTTTTAACCAAATAACACAAATTTTTAAGGAAAAGATAAATTTTCAACTAAATACATGAATTTTCAATCAAAAAGATTAAATGTCAATGATAAAAAAATATTTCGACGAAAAATGGAATATTTAACTTCTTGTTAACAAAATTATTTTGAAATGAAAATAAACAACTAATTTTCAGCCAACGAAATGAAATTTCAACCAAAAAGATTAATTTTTCTTCAAAAAAGAATAATTTTTAACATGACACATGAATTTCCTATCAAATATTTTAATTGTTAATGGAATTTTCATCCTGAAAGATGAATAAGTCACCAAGAAGATTATTATTGTACCACAAAAGACAAAGCTTCAACAAAAATACAGAAATTATGAAACAAATCATTGAATTTTCAACTGAGGAAGAAAAATGTTTAACCAAATATGGAATATTTAAACTTTCAGCTAAAAAAAATAATCTAAACAAATGTTAAAAAATGTTAACAAATGCTTTGAACAATGTTCATGACTTGCTGTTTAAACCAGAACTGATTTAAATAACCTGTAAATTACTGATTTTCCGTTTTTCTTTCTTTGAAGTATTCATCTTCAAAAATAAGGAAAACCTCTAAAGTATAAAGCTTTTCACTGAAATTGGTTATATTACAGAATCAATATATATGTGTACATATTTTTAATAGAAAATAACTCAAATTTTTAATAGAAGTGGCAAATATTAAACGTTCGTGCTAAATATCATAATGAACAGAAATATCACATTTTTCTTACTCTTAAAGTTTAGAAATAAAATTTTCATATAAAAACAAAATATAGCCTTATAGAAAGTTCAAATCAAATTTAAATATTCGAAATTAGTTTCACCTTGTTATGAAAATACCTTGAACATGTATTTTTGATTATTTTTAAATGTTAAACAAATATTAAAAGGAGAGTGTCAGATTTAAACATACGCGCATGGACTCATATATTTTAAATCTATAAAAGTCATATATTTTAAATCTATACAAATAATAATTTACTTATCATGGAAACTCAGGATCTAAGCGCTGATAAAAAATAGTCAGAAAATCTGGGTTTCCACAGTAGTCCAAGTACCGTAAAATGGGGCTGAGCTCGACAGTTGGGGTAAAGCGGGACACTCAGAATTTCCATTTCATCACTTGTAATTGCTTTTCCTTGATAAAAACCGGGTGTGCCGCTTTACCTCGCATAACACACTAAGCCCCGTTTTGCGATAGAGGATATTGTTTGTTGCTCATGTACTTAAGTACATCCGCTAATGTTTTTTGTTTCCCAGAAATTCTTATTATGTCAGACAATAATAAGAAGTAGACGAGGTGATCTTGTCTGGAACTTGGTGGGAACGACCTATTGACATAGACAAGCCTGATGAATAAAAAGAAGTATGTAACAGAAAAACAGGAAAAAGAAGAAAAAGAAGAAAAAGAAGACGACTCAGGAAGGACCAACTGGTAGCGATTTCAAAATCGGTTGGTGACACAGTTTCCACTAACCTATAGTGCGATAGGTGACTGAACTCGAGGTACCATTCACGCACATTTTCCTGTGTCTCAGTCACTTGAAGATTCTCGTGAACGTAAATCTCTTCTTCTTGTGCAATTTGTCATTGTCCGCTCAAACTACCCGTTAGCAGACGAGCACAACATTTCAAATAACAACGCAGCAATTTTTGTGTTCTTCTTTAAAATAATTAGCTTTGTGACCGCAAATTAAAAACCTTACCAATTTGAGGGGGTGGGGGGTCAATATAGCAAATACGATTCTTAATGGGGGCAGTGGGAATATTTTAGGTAACTACGTTAATTTTATTTTAAAGAAATTTCTAACGTAACTTAGCTACGATTTTTGCAGTAACTTGGAACTTTAATTTTAGTTACTTTAAAGTTACTTTGTGTTTTTAATATTATCTCCTATTAAGAAAGGTTTATGGGTCAGTAATGGATAGACAATTAATCTTAATTAATAAAAATTCATGCATTTTATTCAAAATTCAACTTTCTTATTTGGATGAAAAGTAAATTTTTTGTTGAAAATTCATATTTTTTATTTTAAAATGCAACTGTTTTGTAGACAATTCGTCTTCTTGACTTGAAAATGCAACAATTCAGTGAAAAATTTTTTTTCTTTCAAAATTCTACTTTTTAGTTTTGAAATTTATCTCTTTTGATAAAAAATCTAATTTATTTTAATTAAAGATTCAAATATTGAAATATAATATTAATTAGATTTCATTGACGATTCAGCTTTTTTGTTGAAAAATTTTTTTTTGTTGAATTTAACTCTGCTTGATTTCAAATTAGCCTTTTTTTGTTGAAATATTTTTAACTATTATATTTTTCGTTGTGAGGTCATCCATTCCAGTTTAAAATTCATGCATTTTCTTAAAAATTCGACTATTTTATTTGGATGGAAAGTAACTTTTTTGTGGAAAATTCATATTTTCCATTTTAAAAGTACAAATGTTTTGTAAAAGAAATTGCAACAATTCAGTTGAATTTTTATTCTATCTTCTTTCAAGATTCGCCCATTTCGTTTTGATAAAAAGTCTAATTTGTTTTGGTTAAAAATTCACATATTTTGGTAGAATATTTAAAAAATTGGTTGACGAAACAGCTATTTTATTGAAAATCTTACTTTTTTCTGTGAATTAAACTGTGCTTGATTGAAAATTGAAGTCTTTTTTGGTTAAAATATTATCAACTATTATATTTTTCGTTGACAATTCATCTATTCTAGATGAAAATCCCTGCATTTTGTGAATACGTCGACTATTTTATTTGGTTGAAAAGAAAATTTTTTGTGAAACAATCATATTTAAGGTTTGAAAATTCAACCGTTTCGTAGAAAACCCGTCTTTTTAATTAAAAAATTCAACAACTTAATGAATATTTTTTTCTTTCTTGAGTTAAAATTCAGCTTTTTCTTTTAAAAGTTTACATTTTTTGATAAACAAATATATGTTTTTTTAAATTCAAGTATTTTGATAGCTGTCAAATTGAATTTGTTATATTACAGGGTCAGTATGTGTGCATACATATCTTTGATAGAAAATAACTCAAATTTTTGATTTGATAGAGGATTCAGCTCTTTTGTTGAAAATTCGTATTTTTGGGTTAAATACAAATATTTTAGTGGAAAGTTCAACTAGTTAAAAAATAACGATTTTTTTTTAATTCAACTCTTCATTCATCTTTTATTGTAAACAAGTTTCTGAAGAGTTTTTGTTTGAAACATTAACTAATTTGTTAAAAAATTTAATTGTTTCTTTTTTTATTGGGAGGATAGAAGAAAGTCAAATATTTTGCTAGAAAATCCAACTATAATTTGTTTAAGAATTCACTTTTTTGATAGAAGTTTAAATGTTTTTTATTGAAAATGAATATTTTCGGTATAAAAACTCAGCCATCTGCTTGAAAAATCATGTATTTTGTAAAAACTGTAAGTACTTTGGTAGATGCATATTTTTTAGTTGAAAATTCAAATTCTTTTAAATTTAAATATTTCTATTTTTTAGTTCATCTTCTGGTTGAAAAACTTTGAAAGTTGAACTGCTTTGTTAAAAAGTAAATTATGCGGTAAAAAATTAATTTATATTGTTAAAAGTTCATCTTTTTTGGTAATAAATTAATCTCGGTTGACAAATTATCTTGTTGATAGAAAATTCAACTGTTTTGATAAACTTTCCTCTTTTTTATTGAATTCAACTGTCTTTGATTTCAGATCAAATTTTTTTTTGATTAAAATATAAACTATTACATAAATCATATTTTCTGGTAGAAAATTCATCTTTTTGGTATGGAAATTCAACAATTTGTTAACCACTTAAAACTGCTTGGTTGAAAAATAAATTTTTCTAAAAACATTTTTCGGATGTCAACCGACAATTTTTTTTCTAGATCTCAAAACGATTCGGTTAATTTTAGCTATTATATTCAGCCCTAGTTCATAATTATATGCCCCTCTCAAAGCAACAAAAGAGATGAACTTTTGATGTATGATATTTTCTTTTAAATTATTCGCTGATCTGAAAATTGCTGAAAGCAAAGAGGACGTGAAAATTGCAGAGTAATCTCCCCCTAACTGACTCTCACGGTGGCCGTTTACTCTATTACGATAATCAAACTGACCTGGCTCAAGTGTTAAAACTCTGTCTGCATGTGGACCGCGAAAGCACAGTTATTGAGAGGCAGAGGTCACCCATAAGAAATTCTGCTTTTTCTCTTTTTTACATATTATAAATCCTGCGTGGTTAATTTGAAAATGAGCAAATGAAAGTTTGCTCGGAAGGTAGAAAACATGACTTTATTGTCCGGACTACGGTACGATAAGCGCGAGTACTATGAGAGTACTATTACTGCTGACTTTGAAATATGATTACTCTTTAAAAAAAAGCGAAACGTTTTTTTTTTAAAGTTGATTTAATTCTGCGTTGAATGACCTCTAATAGAGATAGATTTGACCGTTTGAAGAGAATATACCAAGTCAGAAGTGTAAAAAAACAATGCAAGAATTTCTCGAAGTTAGTAACTCGACTTCAACTTGTGACATGACCTAGAAAAGATTTATCAAAAATCTGAAATTTACACCACACATTCTTGGAAGCCTTATCTTTAATTTAAGAGAATAAAACTTACAAAATATAAACTGGTTCTCGAGATATGATTAAAAATGGCCAAGTCTCAAATGTCAAGTTACAGTCGGTGGTTACCACTGTCGGCCGCAAGGTCGGTGATCGAGGTACAAAATACGAGAAATTCTTGTATTTAAAGAAAAATTATCACATTTTATATTCTTTTCGAAAGGTCAGAACTGTTTCTGTTATGGGCCATTACACAGCCGTGAGTTTTAATAATAGGGGGTTCCTATGTCGGCACTGTGGGTTAAGCCGGCACCCTCTTATTTCTCAGAGATGTATGACTGGTTGGTAAACATGGACAGATTTACATTGACAATTATCCCTTTAGTTTTCGTTTGAGAGCGCGAACGAGGTATATAAATTTTTTGTGCAAAAAAGAATTCAGTTTTCTTCCATTCTTGTGAAGCACCTACAGGTGTGTAAATATTATGAAAAGTGTTTTCGCCTGATAAAGTCCATTTTTCATTTGAATTTGTTTTGTGTGCGTCATACCATGAAATGTGTAAACGTTCGTAGTGGTCCTGAGTCGGCACCCAACAGGTGTTCCTGATTTGGCACATATTTTGGGTTCTTTTGTTATTATTTGTGTATCTTTTTATTTCGTTATGTTTCAATTCCATGTCACCTGTCTCTTGTTCGTTTTTTTTAGTTTGGTTGTGTTTTGATTACATGTTGCTTGTCTCTGGTAGGTGTCCTTTTATTTTCTGTGCTTTCTCATTGACTTTTCTTTGATTCTATTTTCTTGTAGTTATGAGACGAAATTTTAAACACAAGAAACCAAGGCGTGATCCCATTGAGCTTCGACGCGCGTTTGGGGCTCAGGTCCAGGGGATGCCGGCTGAGGACCACGTTTTTGAGAAATAACAAAAATCGACTTCTTCACTTTGCGCTGCATTGCGACCGCAAAAATCATTTCGCACTACTCCGAATCATCTGAACGACATAGTCGAAAGACATTAAAGTGCCATTAAATCCTGTTTACCCTCTGTTTTCGACCAAAACTGTAACTGTGCCGACCTAGGACCACTCTCCCCTACTTGCGCGATACATAATCCTAAAATAAATGATGTTAATAAAGAACCTAAATTATTTTTGCAGTGCTTTAAACTATCCAATTACCTTTTTCAAAACGTTTCAACATAGGGATTCCTCCCTTTCCAAACTTTTTAAAATAGATAATGCGATGCCTCCAATCAATGCGAAAATAAAAGAATACGTTTGAATAGAAAATTTAAAAAATGATTAAAGTCGCGGCAGAACCAAGTGCCAAGAAAAAAATGTTCAAACGAACTAGACTCTACTTAAAGTTACAGTATAGACTATACTTTTCGATATATTGCCCTCAATTATTATACTTTTTTCTAATTTTCCTTCATAGATCCTCATGGACAAATAAAATAAAAGACTAAGTGTGTTTTTAATTAATTTTTAATTGTTTAAACAATTTTAGGTTCATTTGGATCATTTTATTTTCATAGAATATCGCGAATTTAGGGTATTTTATTAATACTACGGTCTATTTAATGAACTTAGAGAGTATATTTCTATATTTTAATAGTTTTCTTATTGAATAAACAATTTAGTTTTGCTTAAATCCAACTTTTTAACGGAAAAAGCTAGGAAATCGTACTTTTGCTATTTTTTTTAAAGCATCAACATTTTAGCTTGAATATTATTTTTTTCAAGATGTTTAATATTGCTTAAAAAATGTATTATCTTCTATCTTGGAATTACGCGAATTAATAGTATTTTCTGAATGCCTTGGCTAAATTTATGAATGTGAAGAGTGAATTATCTCATTTTAGTTGTTAATTAATTGTTTAAATAATTTATAATGGTTTAGATGCAACTTTTGACAGACGAAAGGTAGATAAACATTTTTATTTGCTATTTTTTCAATAAGTTCTATTACTTCCACCTAACGCTTAGATTTTTTAACCTACTGCGAATACTTGAAACGATTTTTATTTGTTCAAAAAAATATTATTTTATAATATCATACATGAATGTATATGAACTTTTTACATTCAAACACTTTACATTCCTAAATCAGGCCCAGTCAATCTCAAGAAACTTTTAAATCGCGATATTACAAAGTAATCTATTGATAGATAAAATTGATATATAAAATTTTGATACTTTTTAAGAAACTAAAAAAAGCACAATGTTCTATCTTTTTCCATTAAAAAGTTGGAAGTAAGCTAAAATAAATTGTTTATGCAATAAGCAAACCATTTAAATATAAAAATACAATCCCAAGTTCATTAAATAGACAACAGTATTAATAAAATACCCTTAATTCGTGACATTCTATGAAAATAAACTGACTCAAATGCACCAAAAATTGTTTAAACAATTAATTTTAAAAACATATTACATCTTTTAATTTATTTGACCATTAGTATTTATGCGTATGAAGAAAAAATGAGAAAAAAGTAATAATCCAGAACAATATTCCTCAAAACCCTTATTGTAATTGCATGGAGCATTGGCAAATATTAGCGTAAAAACTAATATAAGATCTAAGAAAACCGGTTTTCTAAATTGTTTAAACTATGTAATTAAAAATTCGATATATGTAGAACTGATAGCGTTATTAAATGCTTCTAAATAAATTAGATAATTTCGTGACATAGTATACAAAAAATAAAAGATATTGAATATATATTCATTCTATATAACAAGTTGGTTGGAGCAAAAAATTATGCATTACATGGAATTTATGTGATGTGGTTGATGTGACACCCTTCAAATGTACATTCTTAAACTTGTTTAAACCTTTGAAAATAAACTTTCATAAACCTAAAGAGTTTTAAATTAAACTCCAATAAAAAATAGAATTCACAATTCTACAGTAACTAGTTAGAAAACAGGTTTTTGTTCTAAGAAATGAATTTTAGAAGAAGGTTTCCTTAATTTTCTTGCCTAAAGCAAAAAACAAAAATGTTTAATCATGAGAGACAATTTAAATTTCTTGTTTTAATTAGGTTTTTTTTTGTATACGACCAAGTATCTAAATACAAAACTCGTCTATATAGCTAGTCCTTGATCCGCATTCGGTTCATTCAGAAACCGCGAATGTTGCAAGAACATCTCCAAATGTTTTTCAAATGTCCAAAACAAGCCTTTCAGACGTCCATTCAACTCGAGCTTACTTTCATTGACATTTATTTATTTATTTCACTAAGTTTCAAACTGAATTAACTTTCCATACAATTTATTTCACCTACAATAGAATCTTGAGAACATCAATGGGAACAAAAATGCGGTTAATTATTACCTCTGTCTGGTACCAATGGTGTAATGTCTAATTTAAAGTATACGCAAATCTTTATTCTTTATATCCGGAAAAAATTTCGTTCGCTTTTCTCGAATGGTCTCGGACCATGAGAGGTTTTGTCTACGAAATAAGAAAGATTTAATGTGTACATAACTCTTAGGAGAAAGTATTGTATTTGCTTGCGAGTAGTTACAAATTCCAGAAATTCTATGTTTGAACTATTCAAAATGAGTAATTCAAGTTTGAAATTATTATTTGAAAGTATTTTAAATTGGAAGGGAAAAATTCTGATTTCACTAAAATTAAAAAAAAAATAAAATCAAAAACGAACAGTCCTCATATCCACAGGCCTTATAAAATGTTGAGCTAGAGCGTTCATTTAGAAGCATTTTTTTTGTATTTCTAGAATACAAAAAAAGTATCTTGTTTATACGAGAAAAACGTCGTCCTTGAGACGACCCGATTAAGCTATTGGTGAAACTTTTATGACCTAACAGTACCAATTTATAAAGTTTAGGCACATTTTTTATAAAATTATTTATCTATTTTGTAGCATCAAAAATTTGAACAATTAAAAGTCGCCAGCAATTTCAATCGAGGGTAATAAATATTTGAAGTTTTCAATCTAATATTTTTGAAATATCTGATTTTCAAGCATTCATATTTAATGCACTCAACGTAAAGCGACCGTATTTGAAAAAATTAGAGAATGAATCGATATGATATTACATATTTAAAGTACATTCGCATGATTTTCAAAAAGAAGGACTTCATTTTGGACCATTACATTACTAGATTAAAAACTCAATAAATGCTTGTTTTATTCAAAAATGTAAGGTATTTAAATTTAGAAACATTGGGAATAGTCTCAAACTTTTGATGATTTTTAAATTTTGAATCGCAAAACTCGAATACATGTTTAAAATTGTCTTATGTTTATTTTTCTATTTTTTAAATTTGAAACAATTTAAGATATAATATTGACACAATTCTTTAACGATTAAAATTGAAAACATTTAATTTTGAAAAAACTCAGAATTTGAGGTACTTGACTTCCATAATGAAAATCAACCATTTTATGATGCATTAAGAATTGCAAACTTTCAGTTGTGAAAATTTGGAAACAGGAAAGTTTTTGTATGAAATAAGAAGTACGAAATGTATGAACAGACATCACTAGAGAAAGTATCTATTTGCGACAAGTTAGAAATTCCCAAGGAACTCACTTGGAAATCACTTCAGTCATATTCTAAAAAAATTGTTTTGCTTTTATAGCAATCGTCTGAGTCTAACTCAATGAACTTGTACCTGAGTTCTTGCTCTTTCTAATCGGAAGATATTTATTACACTAGTCTATTTAGAGAAATTCAATTACAAATGATGTACTGTACTGCAATTAAAAGAATGACTTGAAAGAATAGGAAGCTGTTGTATATAGATAAATATCTTAGAAATGCATTACAAATTTTAAACTATTATTTGAAATTTCAATACCTTTACTCTTTTCCTGACTTTGTACGTTCCTTAGAACAAGTTTTTATTCGTATTATATTATCTGAGTTATTTATGGTTAATAGTTTTTTCATCAGTGGTTATAACTTGAACTTTTTATATTATTAGAAGTTATTATCCTTGGATTTTGAATTGGTTAATTGGTAATGTAATAATTTAAAACTTAAAATTAGAAAAAACAAAACTATTTTTCGGTCCAATATAGGCCCTTCATATCGCAGGGTACTTATTATAACTTTCTATAATAGCAATTAAGATTTCTCACAATCAGACTAAAATCCTCACGATAATAACCCATTAAAAATGCTGTAAGACTCGACCACAATAGTTACCTTGAAAAGAGTGTATTTCATAAAAAAATAATTATCTCACTTTTGAAACATAGTAAGAAAGCAAGAAAAAAATTTTGTAAGAGGAAAATATCTTTACATTGTTTTTAAAATATCCAAATTACAAAAAGTCGAATTTGGAATTATTCAAATTTGAAATAATTAGAATTCTGTAGAATTAAAAATTCTAGGCATTCACGTTTTGAAAACACAAATCGATCGCAGACATGTTTCACAGAATTTTATTGTAAAGTTCATTTAAGTTGAAAATATTCGAATTCAATAACCCATATTTGGATTTATGATTGAAGACGCGGCTTTGTTGTAGTATTTTTATTTCAGATCATTAAAAAGCAAACACTTTTATAATTGATCATGTCTCTTTAATTTTGAGAGCACTGCAATTTTTAAGAATATAAATTTGAATGTAAAAAAATGAGGGCAATTAAATTTAGGGTAGTTCAAAAAGCTAATTATTATTTGAAATTGGAAAATCTTCCAATTTTTACATTTTTTACAATAATTTTATAAAGTGTGTCTCCCAATATAATTGAAAGATTTAAGAATTAAATACTTGTTCACAACGCAATCTACAGGCTGAAATGTTAATTTTTTTGTCTGCAACTGTGTAGTGGAATGTACATAAAACTGAAAACTAATGACCCCTTTTTATTGAAATCTATACAGACTTATTGGCTCATATTTTATTATTAGGTATACATTGAAAGTCGTTGATCTCGATCAGATTCCTGCATAGAATTTCAATGCTTAATCTGAAAATATTATTCGCTGGTGATAATTTCTAAGATTTGAAAGTGCACTTAAAAATTAGAATGTACTTAGATTGCATCAACTTAACAATTATAAATGTAGAAGATAAATGTCAACAATTTGCGTAAATTAAAAAAAAAATGTAAATGTGGGTAGAAGGTCACTTTAGCAGAGGAAAGATTTTAGCTACTTCATTACAGAAAAAATACTATAAAAGATAATTATTGTTTATTGTTGGTAGCGAAAAGTGATAATTACCCCCATAGAAATATCCTTTAGAAAATTCTCATTTATTAAAATTAAAGTATTCGTTTTCCTGTTAGAGGATAGCAGTTAAAAAATTAAACGACACTAATAATTACCCCTATGTAATAAACAATACCGTTTAGAATATAAGGAATTTATGAGATAATTTTTATTGTTTAAAAATAATCTCAAGTTAAATTTTAGGATGACAGATATAACTCATAAATAAAGAAATTGTATAAATAATGTGTCACTAAGTGTCGCTTTCACTACTTGTACAGTTACCCGCATCGATGTCTTCTCAATCTACATACACACTGACCCAACATAATCCTTGCATTACAGAACATGCAAATACACTTAGAGTTATTATTGCAAAAGAGTGTTTTGAATTAGGAAAATCTTCCTAATCATTTCGACCATGAAGCCTATTTATTCAGATAAGAAATGTTTGAGGAAGTTGCACAATAATAGTATGTTCTTTAAAATAATCTTGCAAGAGACTAAACGAACATTAAAAAAATATTCAATATTCATCCTCTACAATTAATTAATTAAATAAATTATTTATGCCCTATTTGTTCAAAATTATGGCTAAGATATCAAGTTGCAATATAAGAAATTATTAAATCGACTAAAAGATTAATAAACTTCAGTTCACCTATATGAAATATAAATTTAATATCATAACAATATTATTTGACATTAGTTGTAGTTTGCAAATAATTTAGGCATTGTCAAAATTAACTTCTTCAAAAGCAGACGCCATAAATCGACAAAGATTGGTAAAAAATAAAACATTTAACAATATAACACAAATAAATATTTAAATAAAGTGAAATCGTAAAAAGATTTTTTCATCTTAATTGAATAATATGAAGATAATTACGTATAAAATAAACTTAAACTATGATACATATTAAATAAATGAATTAATGCAATTTCTCATTAAAACCTAAGTATAAAAGAAAGTATTTGATTCATAATAATGGTTAAGCAACTTTATCATATAGTTCCATTTTTTATTATTCTAATTATATTCATTCGGAAGAATATAATTTTATTACAGATTTTCCTTCAGCGATAAAAAGCAAAATGACCTGTTTTATTCGATTCAATTTTCTATAGCCATTCTTCATTCATTATACACATATATGAACTTGATAATGAACTTGTGATGTGAATATGAGAACCTAAAGAAAGAACTATGTTTTTCTCCCAAGAAATCATTTTTTTTATATGAGAATAACAAAATCTAAAACATTATTTAGGAAATAGAGATTTTCTTATTTTTAAACTTAAATCTCAACAGTTTTAATCTTTATTTTAGTAGAAATCATTTGAATCTAGTAAAATTCAAACTAATGTCCTTTTTGGTGGAATTCGGTAGGACTCTTGATCACTTGATTTTAGGAGAATTGACTTAAAATAAATAGAAATAAGACGACGCATATTAAAAATGTATCTTGAATTCAAATGAATTTCATTTGAATTTAGTAAAATTCGAGTTAGTTCCGTAAGATCAAATTAAATTTAGACGCCTTACTTTTGAATTCAGTGCAATTGAACTGAAAAAAGTACAATGTAAACAAATTAGTTGTTTTTATTAAAACAAATTGGTGGATATGAAAGTAATAACATTAGATCTGTTGTCTCAACATAGGGATTTTTTAGTTCAATAAAATGTTCTGTAACAACTAAATCGTTTTGTTATCCGTATTAAATACGTTTTTCAGTGAATTAACGTAATTTTAGTGGACTTTCTTTGTGTTTGACGGGATTCAGATAAATTATTTAAATACAAAATATGTTCTGTTGTCGTAAGAATAAATTGAGATAAACGTCCTCTACATCTGTCTATATTCTGCAATATTATTTTCCAACTTACATGTTTTGTCGAAAAAAATTTTTGTAATAATCTTTGCTGTACACCGACAGTCAAAGAAAGACTTTCTGTTTACTAAAAATTCGAATAAGTAATATTGGTTTGGTTCTAAGAAAGTTTTTCTTCGGTATAGATAAAAAAGAAAAAGAATTTACCGAAGAGGTTGATCCAATGAATAATCCAAAGACCCAGGAGCAGTTTCCCGATCATCTCACGACTCTGAACGCTCCGAATCCGGGACGGAAGATTGCATTCAAAATTCCATCATTTTCCGAAAAACTAAAAATCCGATTCTGCTGACTCCAGGAAGTCAGTGATGATCGGCACAAACCGAGGCATATGCCACTTTCTCCGACACCTACACGCAAAGCTACCGAAAACAGCTTCCAATAAATCTTCCGATTGTCAGCAACACCTTCTCCGTAATGCATTCGATAACGATGTCTTCTCCGCGAACTTAATTACTTCCTTTGTCTATCAAAAACACCTCGCGGAGTCTGTGTCTGTAACTCGCGGATTAACTGGCCATCAGTGGCCTTTCGAATTAATTACTATTTATCATAAATAGGTGCTGCAACACGTCAAGTCATTGATGTTTCCGATATTTCTACAGAAACTTTCTCCCAAGCTTTTCAACTTCTTCGGCTCCGAATTTTTATTTCTCTTGATCTTTTCTTTTTTCTTTTTTTATTCAATTCCAGATCTGTCAGCAGGTCTTCTTTGACCCAGAGTTTCTTTTCCAGTTTTCAGTGGCGAGGAAATCCGAACTGGAGAAAACCTTGTTTAGGAAACAAAATTCGTCTCGAGTAGAAAAGGACGAATTTTGAGTTGATGAATCCTCCTTTTTTTGGTAGAAGAAAGAAATTTTGAATGTTAAACAAGGGATTGGTTAGAGTTGGACTCAACTCAACACTTGGAGAGACCTTATACAGCAGCGAAGAGAGAGTCGTGAGCATGCAACCAGGAACGCGAGTGCTGCCTCGTGGCCTACTATAACAGAACTGACTCCCACCAGACAAACTCTGTCTCTTTAGCTCTTTACCTGACTTTGCGTACCTATGGTGTTAACAAATCGTGCGGTGCATGTGGTTTTGGAGTGGGCAATAATTCTAGAAACATTATGACGAATTTCGTACAATACCTTTGCTTTGAAGATCCGAACGGTACCTCAAATTCGAAACACATTCGATTAGATTGCCGATTCGGCTGGAAACTGTAACTATACATTGAACCGTTTCATTTTCGGTTACAGTATAGATGATCCGTTATTTTTTAGCGATAGCCGTTATTTTCTTTGTAGTGTTATAGAATTGTATTCGCGGAATTCCCGCGGTCAATGTAATGGTTTATAGAATAAGAAGATGGTGTATTGGTGAGACAATTGGACGCTGTCAAAAGATACTGCAACATAATTGAACCACAGTTGGTTCATTTTGAACAATACGAAAATTGAAAGCAATTCAATTGTTATTTTCATATTTGACAGTGATCAGAGAATGAGTTGAAACTGAATTGAAAACCGATTTTTTCTGTTATTTATTTTCTTAATCTCAATACGTAAGTCAATGGTATTATTACTGATCACTTTTGAACCCACATTTTAATTATTTTTAATAAGAAATATTCGGAGTGAATCCGACCTCGGATTCATTCGGATTTCACGCACGCTATTAGGATTGACATGTAACCTTCTCTTCCTCCTTGTAACGCTACCGTAGCAAAAGACAAATCTCCCTCCCTTTCCCATTGTTACGTAACTTTCAGTAATCTGATTTTTTCACTATAAGTGCAATGCTTCTAGTTTATCAAGAAAAAAAACTTCACGAAAGTCTTAGTATTCTATTAGAATAACCCATTTTTTTTTTCAAACTATTTTAGGAATCACTTTCACCCACCACAATGGGATTGAATGTTTTTAATTTTCCACAAATTAAAACTTTTCTTTTTCTATGTATCCTGAAATTATTGGCAATTTTTTATATTCATCTACGAAATTCTTGAAAATTTTAATTTGTTCTTAATTTTATTTCATAAATTCTAATATTGTACATTTATGTACAATTCTGATAAAAAAAGAATACATATAAAATCATAATTTAGAAAAAATCATATTTAATGAACTTAGACTTTTCTAAAAAAGCGAAAAATATATTACTTTTTGTTGGATTTGGTTAATGCAACACTTATTTAAAATTTATCAAACATAACTTAAACATGTCCTTTCTTTCTTCCGCTGCAGAGAATTATTTTAACTAAAAAATGTAAAACTTTTAATGATAGTAATGTCAAATTTGGTATCACTATTTTTAAGTAGTCTTAGAACTAAGTAAAAAAATTGATCACAGTCAGCGAAATATTAGTGTGTTTCTTCCGTTAAAAAATAACTAATCCTCTAATTAATTACAGAATAACAAAAATTTGAATTTTTAATTTATTAAGAGCATTTTTAATGTTTAAAAGCAGGACGGTTAATTTAAAAAAAAAATATTTTATCATTCGAATTTTCTATTTTCCAATAGAATTTTCGATATTTAAGGGAATCAAAGTCACTGAAAAATATTTAAAGAGAAAGTTGTAAGTCTTTTTAAATGCAACAATTTGTTCTTCACCTTTTTTGCATGCTCCATACATGCATACTTGCAACCCTTTAAGCTGCTGCACTTTAAACTGCTAGACTTCGAACTACAACCCTTTAAACTGCAGCAATCTGAACAACAACGTTACAAGCTGTAAAACTTCAAGCAGCTGCACTTTCAACTAAAAGAATTCACACTGCATCCCTTTAAACGACTGCACTTTCAACTGTTGCACTTGCAAGGGCAGCCCTTCATACTGCAGCACTTCTTTCACTCCTTGAAATTGTAGCAGTTTGAACTACAACCCTTGAAACTGCAGCAGTTTGAACTACAACATTTCAAACTGTAACCTTTTAAACTTCTACATTTTGAACTGCATCATTTCAAACTGGAGCACTTCAAACTGCAAACCTTGAAACTGCCGCACTTTTACCTTCAGCACTTTAAACTGCAACCTTTTAAGCTTATGCACTTTAAACTGCATCCCTTTACACTGCTGAACTTTAGACGGTAGCACTTCAAATTGCAGCACTCATACTTGCGTACTTTAAACTGCAATCCTTTAAACTACAGCGCTTGAAACTACAACACTTTAAACTGGAACTCATTAAACTGCTGCACTTTAAGATTTAACCCTTTAAATTTTAGCACTTCGAAATGCTGAAATCAGACTGTTATTCATATTTCATTCTCTCAACATGCCCAAACCATCTTAACCATTTTGATTCATATATGTCAACTAGTGTCTCCACTACACCGCATTCTTTCAGGATTATCTCATTGCTCACTTTGTTCATCAGTGCTTTGAAGCAATATCACGCGTAGGAAATTCTTGATAATCGCTTTAATTTTACTCTCATCCTTTTTCTGATAGGTCCACGTCTCGCTTCCTATAGTACAGTCGGTATAATTATAGAATTTGCCCTTATAACTTTGTTTAATATATTTTTAATTCTGAGAATGGACTATGCTCGAACGAAACCCTTTTTTCCTTCGTTTATGCATCTATCTAATTCCGCATCTACCTTTCCGTCACTTGTAAATAGGCTACCAAGATATATGTACTTATTAACTTGATGCCCATTTTCTTCATGTTTGTGTCCAGTTTTATCAACATTGTTTGCAAGACTTCGATTTTTTCCGCCATAAGAACCTTATCATCGGTAAAAGCTAAGCCACGTACCCTCAGTGTCTCGAGATCCACATCTTCTTCGTCGAAGAACGCCATTCTTAGACAATTTTCCATGAACACAGTAGATAGCCATGAGGACATAACGCATCCTTTCGCATAGATTGTTTTTATTGTTTATAGGAGCCATCCATTGACTCCGTACTCTTTTTGAACTTCCCAAATTTTACTTCTATCCACCTTGTCAAACGCTCTTTCTAGATCAACAAATGCACAGAAAACTTTTTTCCTTACTCTTAAACTTTTTTTTGTGATCTGAAATAAACTAAATATTTGATCTGCACATGATCTTCCTGACATAAATCCACTTTGGACTTCCCATACCTTTTCTTCTGTCATTTTCATTACCCTGCTAATAAGTATTTTTGAATATATTTCACTTACGGTACTTAATAAGTTTATCTCTTTGCAATGATCGCAGTTGCTTTTATATCTCATTCCTATTTACCACAGTTTTTAAGCATTTCAGCGTTAATACTGTTTACACCAGCAGCCTTACTATTTTTTAAGTCTGCCTCATATAGCATTTATCCCTAGCTATTTCTCGTGCTGACAAGTCGTTTTGTATTTTCTTTTCATCTTCTGTTTTGATTTTGTATTTACTTTCCTTGACTAGTCGTTTAACTTTCATCTTTTTGTCTCTGTAATAATTTTCCAGTCTATTTCTCCTCTCATCGCTAATGCCTGTAATTTTCAACCTTTTTTTCACGTGCTATTTTCTTTTCTTTGACGGCTGCCTCAATTTCATCACTCCACCATGCATCACCAGACATTATTCCTACAACCGCAGTAATACACACTTCAGCCGCATTCCTAACAATGACAACCTCGATCATAGCCGATGCGCTCTCTATATTTTTATGGTCTATTAGCACCTTTCAAGTTGTCTCTTCTAACCGTTCGCTTAATCCTATTCTGAAAATCTATTCACACTTCTGGTATCTGTAAGTACTCGATCTTAGATCGTGTTTGTTTAGTTTTTTTGGTTATCTATCTTCTCCATCCCTGACCTGAGTTTATTTTAGAGACCAGAAGGTAATTATCAGTATTGTTTCCGTTATCATTTGTTCTTGGATCTCCAAAATTACCTAGTACCCTTGTTGTATCCTAACCTTGTATGTCCGCCCATCCATTCATATTCTTTCAGCATGTTCGCAAGTACTTATTGTATTATTTAAAGTGTCCCAGAAGACGTCTTTTACTTCTCGCGTATCACTATCTACTGGGCTGCAGCACTCAATGATAAATAATCTTCTGATTCATACTTTCATTCTAACCCTCAGCAATCTGGAAGATATATATCCTTCATCTCTGAGATGCTGCTACGCTCTTTCATTCATATTGAAACTGACTCCTTAACAACCATCTTATTCACTATGTATTCCTGACCATATTTTAAATCCGCCTTTCAACGCCCCATTTTTATGTTTCTACTTTTGCATCCCTTCTTCTTTGTTTCAGGTACACAAAAAATATCTAATTTTTTACGTGCATAGTTCTCACAATTCTCTGACCTTAGAATCATTCAACCCTCTAGAATTCAAAACAACAAGTCTCCATTCAGCTCCTGAAACTTTACTTTTACCAGGTCCCTCCCCTTCGTCAATCAAGTTTTAGCAGATTCCGAGAGTATTTTATTATTTGTACTATTCATTGTTTAAATGGTGCGCCCAAACACTTTTATGAGAAAAATTTATTTTGCGAGTTGAAATCATGTCCAAAATTAAGTAGTTAGTCGTCGCAGAGTGGCGAATCTACTTAGAACGTCAGTCCCACCATACTTAGAGTCATAGCGTTGTATTGGATGGAAGTTCATATTTCTGTGAAGATATTTTTGACAAGTATTAAAATATTATAGAATTCCGTGAACATTATATGAAGTTTGAAAACCTTATGAAATCTGCAATTGTAAAATCCTTGAGAATAAATGCAGAAGAAACTAAAGAAATTAAATAACAAAGTGCTTTATCGTAATGTAATGTATAATACATTATATCATATTGCATTATATTATATACATTATATTGCCCCCGTACAGGTAGAATAGTTTAATTTTCAATGATATTATCAAAATTGCTGAATCATCTAAAGATTAAAATCTGAAGTTTCATTGTTTTACCACAAAATTTAAAATAAATTGATAAATTTAACTCACCTTTGACGAAGCTTTTAAATTCCAAGTCACCCTTTTAGTTTCTCGGTTTAAAACTTTTTATGTAAATGAATTAAATTTTTCTGCATGCAGAGATATAATTTAAAAATAATTATACCATAACATTATCTATAACATTTTCAGGGAAGAGGAAATTATTTACAGTAAAGACATTTCATATTATCTAATATTATTGATTAATGAACCAAATTATTACAGTTAAATTTATTAAATGAAGATGACACACTATTTTCTTTTAGCATATTAACAAATGTATTATGCCTATAGTCGTTAATTATGCTAATTCATCTTCTGCACCTGCAAAAACTGCCAGAGTCTTCAAGTAATTATTCATGATTACTCATTAACCAACCCTTATATGAAAAGTGATTGAACATTTATGTCCATAGATACGTAATTTATTATAATACTTTCAATTAAAGTGAAACCTCCCGATTGCGACATAACAAGAAAATTCTGGGTCCTCGCTGACTAGCAAAAGGAGTCCGATGCCCATAACTTGACCGAACATTTTGTATTCCAGTGAAGTTCATCCGCGAAGAAATGTATTCGTTAACGAATGAATCTATTCACCGGAGGCATATTAACTCTAGATTTTCTACGAAATGTATATAAATAAAAAGAAAAGAAACCTTGCTCATTTTTAGAGGCAAACGATCTCAAAAATCGTGTCTCACGTACACAATTTACCGTACAAGTTGCTCAAACGCGATGCGGAAGAACAAAGAAAATGTAAAATGACTTGCTCTAGTTTCTCTTTCAATTTAAAAAGTGGAACAGGTGTCGAAAATTATTTTTAAGTATTTGATCATTTTTCTTGGAAATTTTTTTCCATTCCTTTCTGAACCCAAACTTTGAACATTTAGAATTTGCCTTTTTAATTAGAAGTACCTTCTTATATTTCATTATTTTCACTGTGTCAATTTTTGCAATTTTCGACTTACCTAGTACCCTTGTTGTATCCTAACCTTGTATGTCCGCCCATCCATTCATATTCTTTCAGCATATGAACT
>JAAAKG020182203.1:0-25807 GCA_010014905.2 Druon quercuslanigerum
TATATATATATATATATATATATATATATATATATATATATATATATATACAGAAATGTGGAAAATCAGTTAATGTCGTCGTGTGAGCTAACTTTTGCTTTCCTTAAATGACCCGGATTGAAGTGGGACACGGAGGGTTTCATTTTGGCTTGTCAAGATGGTGTCATTTCTACCTTAACATACCGTCGCCACATTTTAAGCCAAGACTTTTCCGATGATAGCTGTAGGGCGTACCATGCGCACCCCGAGCATCTAGGACACATACTATCTACTTGTCCAACTAATGCGGGAACGACCTACATCCAAAGGCACAATGCGGCACTAAGAGTGCGTGATTACCATCTCTGTCACTCTTACGGCATATACTGGAACTTTATATTCTCGACAATTGTTTCTGTTGCACACACGAGGCCTGACATAGTTCTCCTTGACTTCGAGAAGCGAACCATGTTTGTTATCGAATTTTTGGCACCAGCTGACAAAAACATCATAGGCAAGGAGAATGAAAAGAAGAAGTGTTATAGAGACCTTGTAAGGGAGTTGCGACGATTGTACCCAGAATGTTCTGTTAAATTAATCGTCCTTATCATCGGCGCTCTTGGAGGAGCCAAGCTTTCACGGGTTAATAGCCTAAAAAGCATCCATGCGTGTGAACAATGTGCTAAAACACTTGCGGGGGAAATGCAGAATGCGGTCGTCCTTGGGCCGCTCCGTGTCCTCAGAATGCACGAGACTTTTGCCGGATCGTCGTATTGATTCCGTCACAGACTGTAACCACCTATCTCACGGACGTGAGACATGGTTATGTCTGAAATTTTACCGCGATTTCGCTGGGATCGGATGCAATTTTACAGATTAGCACCCGATCCCGGGAAAATCCTGCGGTTGTCCTTATGACAAAATTATAATTATATATATATCAGCCTAAATTTGTTTACGATTATTTATGTTGTCTGGACAAAAATGGACTACATATTTTATTTTAGAATTAATGAACCGAACAATTTTTTATTTCCTTGAAATTTTAAGTTAGTATATCTAAAAATTCCTATATTGTTGTTTCTAAAACGTCCGTTCCTGTTAAGTAATATCTAGAAACGGTTACTACAGAAAGCCTTAGTGACGCGTGTCTGAAAATTTCTGCACAAATTTCCGAAATTTCTTTTTTTTATAGATCGGACCATTAGAAGTAGTTTTTTTGTTTTGGTTTAGAAATTTGTCACCTATTCTTTCGAATCAGTATAACAGAATCCTCTAAAATATTGATTGTAGATGATTGTTATACAGTGAACCCTAGAGTGCGTGCCAGTTTTGAGGCAGGCCTTGAATTTAACTTCCTAAACAAAGGTCCACTCAGAATGTAAACAGTCAAGTGTGCTCCTCTCATCAATCCCCACTGCGCCGCGTCAATTCTCAGAAGAACCATTTCTGGGGGCTCCAATATCTTTAGATTAAAATATACAAAATTGTTCCAAATTGTTCAAATTCAAATTTAATTTATTCAGAACTGTATAATTTTTAAATCAAGGCCGTAATATGCGAAGAATTTTTAATTCATAACTTTCAGAATTGAATAAATTTTGGTTGAAATTGAATTATATTTAATGATTAGAAGTGTCTGTTATGTTTGAAATTAAAAAATTATAGCTATATAAACCCTTTTGTATTTATTTTTGTGTGTTTTATACGTTGATAATTTTAAATTAGGAGTTTGAAATGGAATACACACAAAATTACACTCCTCTGGGCATATAATGTTCCAAGGTCAGAGACTACATATGTGGTCCTGAGTGTTAGCGAAAAAAGAATCCGATTCTGGGCTACCCAGACTCGACGCCGGCCCAGAATCGGGAGTTGAGTGTAAATATGAACTTAAATGTTACAAGTTAAATAATTTTTGATCGCATGAAATTGAATAATTTGTTATTTGCATCTTAATAAAAATTATAAAATATAATTTACAAATCAAAGTAAATATTAAAAATAGAAAGCGCTTAAATTAAATCGAATGCTTCATTACACAATTTTAAACACTTCGAATTTAGAAGTGTTCCATATCATATTCGCTAATTTGGATATTCTTTTGAAATACGGGTAAAGTAAATCAGAGAGCAATGTTTTTTTAAGGATGATATGCAAGTAGTTCTGGACAAAGCTTAATATGCAATGTAGCAAACTCGATCATAGTCTCTTCATCTGAATCGTCCTTTCACTGTCTTTCCATCTTTCTCCCCTGCAGGCCTACTTCAGGCCTTCGTTCGCGGCAGTATATCAACAATGATAGTTATACACGTACGTTATAATCGTAAATTAGCTGCGGCAACATAATATATTCGTGGGCTGGTTGGTTCGCGCGTATCTGTTTTATGCGGTTATTATATATGACAGCACCAGTCATACCTACCAACCCACCTCTGTTTCACTTCTCTCTTCCTCTCCTCACGTGCTCTCCCTCACTCTTGTTTAACATTTACCATTTTACCCTCTTACTTCGCACCCCTCCCTCTTATTCTCGCTTATCGTCCTTTACATCTCCTACCACCTTCGTGTCTCTCACTTACGGAAGAGAAAACAGCGAACATGTTCGAATAATATCGCCGCAAAAAATCAAGACCCCTGACTTAAGAAGCCAGTTACTCCGCAGGACGAAATGTGAGGAGGTTCTAATAACAATCACACGAATCCGCTAAGTTTTCTGAATAAAATGGTGTTTCTCTAATTGCGTAAAAAAATTTCGATCAGAGCTATTTAACAAAATACAAGTAAAAATTCTATCGTGAGACCCATTGCTCACACACCTTAACTTTCACATGACCCCAGAGTTAAGAATATGTTGGAAAAAATTTGAAAAAATCTGGTATGTCCTACAGCATGTTTAGAATGCAGTAGAGACTTTAAAATTTACAAACATTTTAAAATGTTAGTTTTGCAAACATGTTTGCTGAATATTTGTATTTAGGAATTGAATGGAGCTATTGCGCTGTTTAATGGCTTAAAATGTGTGTTAATGTACACTGATTCCTATTTTGTGTATAAACTGAATAAAAATTATCTTTTAGCGATAAAAGTCGCTCAGAATAATCTTGAGTTTAATGTGGCAAGGCTCGTGTCAAAGGAGTAGAAAAAAGTGTAGGGGAAAAAAGGTCCGTCCTATTTCCCAGCGGCAGGCAGACGTTTTCCCCAGATTTTCGCACGGCCGTTGCTTGCTCAGCAAGACCATGTCAAAACTTTGAGATGGGCCGCGCCCTTCCCCCCTGATATAAAATTTTAATATCATAATACAGTATCAAGCTTGCACGCGAATTATATTGTATTTTTTTTTATTTAATTGAGTACAGTTAATTTTATATTATAATATAATTTTTTTATTATTAAGCGGTTAATTTGCTACTGAAATGCGTCAAAGATTTTTTTATATGAACAATATCATGTCAAGTCATCTAAAGAATGTAAGCTATTGTCAGAAATTTTGATAAAAATTGCAGTATTTGTTCTCTTAGGTGGTAAAAGAAAAACTCCATAATGATTTTTGAAATATTCAATAAACTTACAGTATATTGAAAATTGAACTTTTTTGAATTTTAATTTAACTCTCATAAGTTTGGTGACTTTAATTCTATATTAATGATAAATATTACCGTAAGCATGTGGTTAAATAAATCTATTACCACAAATGTTTCCCCTATATGTAGTGGAGTACAAATATTTTTCCATTTAGCCGAAAAGAAAGTGTTGACCTTCTTGGAAACTAAAAATAGGAGACTTGACACTGCTATCCCTATTCCCTTGTTTTACAATTTATTAAATATTTCCTCTTTGTCTCGCTATTTTCAAGAAATGTGTACTCTTTTCCTTGTTGTTTCGTTTAAATGCGAACTGAAATAATATAGAAACCAGTACGAAAATAGAATTATTTATATTTTGTTTGTTTGAAAAGTCTACTAGTATACTTTTTGTTAAAATTTATCTGTTTTGGTTAAAAATTGTACTATTTAATTAAAAAATTAATTATATTTTGAAAACTTAACCGCTTTGTTCATATCTTTTTTTGTCGAAACTGAACTATTTTTGGATAGAACATTGGTCCAAACTTATGAGAGTAAATTTTTCAAATACCATTTGAAAGTTTTTCTTTCAATACCTAAGAGAGCAATTACTGCATTTTCATCAAAATTTCTAACAAGAGCTTACATTATTCAGATGACATGACATGGAATTGCTCATATAAAAAAATCTTTGACGCATTTCAGTAGCAAATTAACAGCCTAATAATTACAAAATTATATTATAATATAGAAATAAATTTACTCAATTAAATAAACAAAATACAAGATAATTCGTTTGCAAGCTTGATACTGTAAAACAATATTAAAATTTTATAACAGGGGGAAGGGCGCAGTCTATCTCAAATTTTTAAGACGGCCCTGCTGAGCGAGCAACGGCCGTGGGAAAATCTGGGGAAAACGTCAGCCTGCCGCTGGGAAATATGACGGACCTTTTTTTCTACATTTTTTTCTACTCCTTTGACACGAGCCTTGCCTCATTAACCTCAAGATTATTCTGAGCGACTTTTATCGCTGAAAGATCATTTTTTTCAGTTTTATGGACAAAATAGAAATCAGTGTACATTACCACACATTTTAAGCCATTAAACAGCGCGATAGTTCCATTCAATTTTAAAATAAAAATATTCAGCAAAATTCTTGCAAAACTGACATTT
Organism: Druon quercuslanigerum; assembly: GCA_010014905.2. Classification (NCBI taxonomy): domain Eukaryota; kingdom Metazoa; phylum Arthropoda; class Insecta; order Hymenoptera; family Cynipidae; genus Druon; species Druon quercuslanigerum. The sequence continues at coordinate 4,721 of JAAAKG020182203.1, forward strand.
TAAAATATTTGTAAATTTTAAGATCTCTACTGCATTCTGAACATGTCGTAGGATCCTCCAAGGTTTTTTAAAAATTTTTCCAACATATTCTTAGCTCAGGGGACATGTAAAAATTAGGTATGTGAGCAATGGGCCTCGCGACAGCATTTTTACTTGTATTTTGTTAAATAGCTCTGAACGACATTTTTTTAAGCAAATTAGAGAAACACCATTTTATTCCGGAAACTTAGCGGATTCGTGTGATTTTTATTAGAAACTCCTAACATTTCTTTCTGCGGAGTAACTGTCTTGTAAAGTCATGGGTCTTGATTTTTTGCGGCGATATTAGTAGCGGATGAGAAAGTTTTCCAAGATGGAATTACTTGATGAGTCATTTACCACTGCATTAACTATTTTCACTAAAAGCATTTTCTACTCCATGAATATTTTATTTAAGTTTAGGTATTATTTTGTTTTTCTTCAAAATACTTGAATATTGTTTCATAAGTATATTTTTTAATGAAGGTCTGTTTTTTGTGAGTTTCTACTATTACTGCAATTAACGGCTTTTAGTGATGTGCGGTAAGAAGTAATACATTTTTAGTTTTACGTAGACTTTACAAACTGTCCTTATTTTTCATTTTTTTAAAAATTCTTAAAATTATATTATCTCCTCACAAAGATGAATTTAGGTTAGCAGTTTTTTTTAAAGAGGAACTTTCTAAATTGCGTTACGTAATGCAATTGGCAGAATTGTTAGCTCTTCCTCGTCTGTTAAAGACCTGCAGGATTTTTTCTGGCCTTTCAAGTTTTAACTAATAAAATTTACGTGGAATATATTTTTATGCTTAGTTTTTTTGACTATAAAATTCATTATGGACTTTATTAATGAAGAAGAAACTGTACTTTAATTTGAAAATAATAAACATTTAAAAAGTTTTCAACACTCTAAACACATACTAAATATCTAGAATGATTAATCTTAACAAGCGAATAATAATATTAATCTTTAAGATGCTACAATCGATTTAAAACTGGCTTGATATAATGAGATTGAAAAAAATCAAATAATACATCTATTAAATTAAAGAGTAGTGTCCAAATTTAGACAGCTTAAAAATAATAAAAGGTGTTCAGTATATTTAAAGAAATCGGTTTAAACTTATTTTAACGTTACTCTGACCGACATATGTACATTATAAAACTGTTTTCTGTAAAATTCTTTCCAATTACTAAAGCTTCATGTTTAGAATTTTAAATTAATCTACATTGAAAATCCATAAACAGAAAAATTAATAATGAAAGGCTTTCATAAAGGCAAATATTTGAGGAATAATGTCTTAGAATTTCGAGATAATTTGTATTTTCAATATCTATAATTTAAGTTCCGCCTTAGACAAAAATTAACAAACAGGAAAACATATTCACAGTTTTTGTCATAAATTGTGAAAATTCCATCAAAGTTTATCTTTAGCGTGATCCCCGGAACATTGAACATTAAACATTGAAATTTCAACTGTCAGCTTATAATTGTACACAATCATAAATAAAAAATCGAAACCTTTCGAATTCTAAAAGATTCAGAAGTGTTTTAAATTGTTAATTTAATATTATAATATTACAAATGCTTTTTCCTTCACCGATTAATATTTTACTTTTGGAAGAGAAAGAAGATTTTACAAGAGGTTTCACAGCATTTACTGCAAATTTTAGAAGTCATCAAAGTAAACAATGAGGTCAATTTTGTTACTTTCATTACTTTTTCAATTTTTGTACTCAATGGTGTAGAACCTAATGAAAAATATTCTTTTCAGTCCAAAATTAAATATGAGTCGGGAGAGACCAAAAAAATTTGATATTTGACCGAAACAAGCAAAAAATTAAAAACCCTGAAGAATCACATTCACAACTACATGATACGCCTGATAGAAAGACGCTTGGGTACTCGTAGAAATGCTGGCCCATGTAGTTTTACACTCTGCGGGGCGAGAAACGGTTGCCACCTACTTACAGGCCATCCCCGAAACTATTCTTCTACTCGGTGTGGATTGTAACTATTCACGTTCTGTTTAAACCACTCATATTAACGTACTTTAAAGTGCTGATTACGAATATGAGCATGAAAAATATTCGCAAATGACACTTTCAAGGGCACTTCAAAACATTAGTTGTCTTATAATTTCAAATGATATTAAAAATACTTACTAATTATTCCAAAAATTTTAAAAGAAAATAGTGAAATTAAATCTATAAACAAACAAGATTATTAAAGTCTTTATTCTATTCATAGTTCTTTTAAAGAGTAAACTCTACTTTCGGTTTAGCCACTCGCGGTTTAATAATTTCTGAAAGAACGGACCCGCGCAGTTTTTCAGCGCGCAGGGCGTGACGCGGTTGCGACTCTTGTGTGAAAAACACCAGCAGCGTAGCGGAAAGGCGCATTGCGCGGGCACTCACATGTAGAGATTGCGCATTATTATGCACTCCAATTGGAAACAGATTAGACGACCCTGGCCGTCTAAGTTTCGATACTCCTGGTGATGAGTCGGGTGTATGTAATTAATTCCTTCTTGGTGCCCCAGGTTTTCTTATGTTGATATGCAAGTTCCAACGTAACAGAATATTTCACAGAATAATTCAATGTTATATAATTTTTCTTTAAATTCTCTCATTTTAATTAGGAAATTAATGTTTGAAAAAGAAAACGAATACAGATACAAAAACTAGAAATGATTAAAAACAAAATTATTGATTAACCTCAAAATTATAAGTATTCCTTCAAAATCAATAATAAATCTAAAAATTTTAAGTAATTAGATGCATAAATTACATTGGAATTCATGATACGATTTCGTTGAAATGGGGTATTAACATTTTTTCAATCTGCATAAGTGCAAAAATTGCTCGCCGTTCGTACAGTCATGGTGTTTCACAGATTTCAAAGTTTATTCGAAGTAATTAATATATACACTAATTTATAAACATTTCATAATTTCACTATTCAACATTTTTATTTCAATAATAATGATATAATAATAAATTATAGATCAATATGTTTTTTATCCTTAAGCCTACTGTAGCTTAAATTCAATTGTTTCTTGATAAATCGAAAACTTCTTGCATTGTAAAATATAAAGCACCTGCCCACACTGCTTGGGCACTTGAGTAGCACCTACGCCAAGAAGACAGGTAACATCTCTACAATGTCACACGAATCCAGTCTTTACCATCATTCCTATTTACAACTTCTTCGCCTGCAACAGTTATACAGTAAATAACATCAGTGCTTTAACACGGAACGATTATGCGAGAATAATAATTTCCAACAAGTGGAAACTCCGAGTGAATTTACAAGCAGGGTTTCCTGTAGTTCTCGACAATCGCCGTAACCTCTGGGGAAATGTGAACCTCATAAGGCTCTCGTTGGACCTGCCCGGTAGGCGCGGTGCAAGACATTCTTCTCCTGGGACTTCTTAATCCGCGGCGGCGAGAAATAATTTGCCTGAGAAAGGCTTTTGCATGTATGTACAATATACACAACAGTGGTTTACAACCAGCGTCCATAACACGTAGTTTCCCGAAGAGGCCCCATGGTCAGTAATATTTTAATCGCCCGCAGTTGGTATCGTGCGAGACGACGACCCCTCCCGTCTGTAAATCATAAGAGTTTCGTGATATACCCGCAGTTACTGTGCCCGGTTACCTGCCGACCAAACAGGCACGAGCCTCGCCATCACATCCTCATTATGGAATATTAATTAATCCAGAGCCTCTTTGCCTACATGCTGGAACCTGACACCCCCCGCGGGATAAGTATCTCGCTACACAAACCGATATCACCTTTTTCCACGCTAGTCTTTTACGCAATACACCTTCCAAATTTTACAGATTGATTCATTAAGATGCTACTTCAGTATTTCACTTCGTTAATACATTTTACATATTTCTTCACAGGCGATTTTTATAGATAAGGTTTTTTGGTTTCAATTTTTTATTTAGAGCAGAGCATACAATTAAATTGAAAAAGGCGACAAGGTAGTTCATAATATGGTCCCCTAGTGGAGCAGCTATATATTGTTTCTTGAGTCGGTATTGAATCGGAAACACAAAAATTGATTTTTTTTAACATTTTGGATTGATCTTGACAAAATGACACCAAGTATCATTCCAAATTGCATTAAAATAAAAAAATCAATCTTTGCTCCAATGCGGGCAACACCAGAATCGCCTAGTTTATATGTTATTTCATGATCTGCTACACCGCATCCATATACAGTATCGCCTAGAGTCGTGAGTTGCTGTAACCTAATCCCTAACCTATATTAGTCTGATTTGCCTAACGAGAAAGAAGATGTCGTGTATCAAATTGTATTCAATATCGGTAATTGTAACAATGACCTTGAGATATTATTGATTGGCATTAAATTAATTGTCGTCACGAAATGTAACAGATCTAGTGCTTAAAAATTAAGTTTTCGAGAAACAAATTGCATTTAAAAATATAAGATTTCAGCTTACTGATACCCTCAAAACCTCAAAATCGGTATTTTTAGGCATTAGAACCTCTTTGTTTAATTGATTATTTACTTAATTTTCGCTTCGCGTACACACCTTAGTACCTTTGTCGAATAGAGTATTGTCAATAATTTCAATCGACTAAGTGTAATGTTAAGGTTTATGTTCCTTTTGTTTCATAATAGAGACATGGAAACTATTCTAGTATATTGTGGAAAACTCCAGAGCATTCCAAAATACTATTCACAATATACAAAATATTTTAAAATTCCAGATAAAACTAAAAACTTCAAGGATCATTACAAAAAATGCTAGGATATTCTATGAAATTTTAGAAGATTCCAGAATTGTGAGAACATTTTTTATAATAAGGCATGTTTAGTAGAATCTCGTAAGTAGAAGATCCGACCTAGTAAAATGTATTTTGTATCAGATGGATTGAAATTGTGATGTTCGATGCATGTGAGGTGAGACGAAAATAGCTTATTTCCACCTAGTGATGTGTAATGAGTGGCGCATGTGCGTTATCACAAAACTAGCCTTATCACACGAGTGTGAAGTGTGCGTACGAGCCAGAGACGAGTTGTAACCTTGTAAACGAGTTCGCAGAGCCGGACACCGAACATTTTCGGAAACTTTGGAAGTTTTTGAATTCCATAAATTGTAAGGAATTTAGGAGTTTTTATTTAAATTTAGAAATTACAGACAATTTAAGGTATTTAAAGATTTTTAGAAGAAATATGAAAATTTCTTAAATTTGTGGAAAATTGATGAATTAGTCACATCCCGCACACGTTTGATGCTTAAAAAAGTGAACATTCCGTACATGAGTTACAAAAAATGTATTTTGAAACACTCGACGGAGCCACAATAAGAGCACCGCTGTTGCTCCAGCTATGAAGCCTATTCCTATTGTGTCACTATTAAAATATTTTCTGTACGTATATTTTTATTGATAATTTTCCAAAGTTTCCCCTTGTTTTTATTCTTTGTTTTGCTCGTATGATATATTGTTTCTCGATATCCGACATACCGATGCAATTAATGTCAGCGACACCATTATCGAGCTCGCAGTTCAGTTCCGGTTAACGTTTTGGAATTACCCATTGTGCGCTTCACCCAGACCTTTACGTGGTCCTATAGTCCGTCGCTCATAGCATGTAGTTATTGCACGTGTACCCTGTATTACGCCGAGTTGACTGTGAAGTAATATCATGTATGAAGTAATATGACAGTTCACTTATATCTTTTTAGTTAGATCAATTTTATCCTTAAGACTTAAAATAGTCAAAAATGAATTTGAAATATTAAGGAAGGGACCAAGAGGGCTCTTGGGGGAGGGCATTAATAAGATGGTCTGAGAGGTCGAGGGCCCAGAAAGTGGTAGGGAGAGATATGTATCTGGGAGGTGTGCATGGTATATTGAACAAGGAAAGGAGATAGTGATAGGGTGTACTTGGAGTGTCGGTAGAGAGAGGTAGAAGGAATTTAAGGTGGGCAGGGCTATATGGTAGGGGTAGAATGTTTAAGTATAGCGGACTGGAGAGAGTGTTAGAGGGTATTTTGTTTATATCAGGGTATTATAGGAAAACGACAGAATAAGGGAGAGGAGGGATGCAGTGTGTAGGGGCTATTGAGAGAAACAGTGAGAGGGAATTTGAGGAGAAAAACGTGATAAGCAGTTTATGGTAAATAAGGGGAGCGACAGGAGTTAGAAGGTGGTGAAGGGCAGAATTTAGAGGGGCTAAAAAGGAGGCAGCATGTATAGAAGAAAAATGTGGGCGGTATATGGTTTATAGACAGAGAAGGAAAGGGTGAATATGGTAATTGGTAGATAAGTGATAAGGGAGGGCCAAGAGAGAAAGTCCCGCTGGGAGCAACTGCTATCCATAAAAATTACACCGGCTCCCAGTGGCACCGCGGTAAATCACACCTGTGGCCACACCTTACGACTGTTAGATGGGTGGCCGCAAGGCCTGAAGAATTCGCGACAGACCGGCGAAACCCTCGTGTGTATTGAGGACGCGAAGCGACCCCAGGATGGCAGCTTTCTGCATCCGTCTTGCAAGTGCATTAACATATTTTTGGCACGCGGGTATGGCTTTAAGGTTACGAATCAGTGGTGGTTTCGCAACTCCTAGAGCACCGATCACAATGACAATTAATTTAATCGAATGCTATGGGTATAGTCCTGTAGAGATACGATTCAGCACATTTTTCCAATCCAAAGTCCATGTAATTATGGGTGGATGAACCTTCAAGCTTTCCAGCAGACGGATGATAAGTTTATGAGAGGTTGAAACGAAAGCTTTTCGGTGGTCATCACGCGCCATTGACAGGACGCGCTAATGGCCTGCTGCGTTTTTGTAGTCACACCTGTCAATTAGCAAGTTCTTTCGGCACGCTTAAATTTTTGAAAACTCCTGTTGTTTAGGAAAGCTGCAAAGATCTTAGACATCGTGTTCCAACAAGTTATTGGCCTGTTATTCTCTGGGTTGGACAAATTACGACTATCTTGATACCATCTGGTCCTGTAGCCAAAGATCTTTATGCATCTAAGTTCTTTCTTCACCTCTTCAGCAGTGATTGATAGACATTTCTCCTCAGATTTTATGAGGTCGCAAAACTCATTGAAGGAGATGATATTATCAGTATCTTCTTTTAACTCCAGTGTTTTGGAGATCTTGTACAGCGCTCTCCAAAAAGTATTTACATACCTCATTCGGCTCTCCATCTTTTGAAATCTCCTCCTTGTGTTAGATAACACCTGTCTTTGTTCAACAATATGCTGCTTGATTGCCAACAGCTTTGACTTCTTCAGTGTGTGGTTTCAGATTATCGGTTCATTGGCTAACTTCCAAACCCTTTTCGTGAACAATGTACTACATGTTATCTAGTCAATCACACACTTCTTGTTGTGTTACTGTAAGTGTCTTCTGGCATAGTGAGACATCTTCCTCCAAAATATCCTCACGAAGTTAGGCATCCATTTCAGTCAGATCTTGGGGCTAAGAATGAACCCGGATATAAGTGTTTTTCCTTAACCTGAAATTGCGATTATCTCTCAGAAGGTGCCTATTTTCCGCAGTTTAACTCAATGACGCTTCCTCATCTTTGTCTGCAACTTGTGAAAGCAACGGTTGGGGAAGTGTTCTGCGTACATATCCATTTTTCGAGAGGTAGGCATCTTAATTTTGCAATGACTAATGCGAAACGGGCTCAAGTTCTGGGTGTTTTTGGCACTACGGAGTGTGAATACGTGCCGTAAAGCCTTCGTGTAAAGGAGTATATCTGGAATCGTAGCAGTCTAGCAAATCATCTTTGAGTTGATTCATCTACTCAATGCACTTCGAACTCTAGGGTGATCGGCACTGTTTGTCGACCCATTGTTGGGTGCTCTGCGTGTTCGATCGTTTGAACCGCTTCTACAATTTTTTGGTTGTTCGCTGGTGTCATTATGATTCCCGCGAGCAACTAAGTAAAGGGTTCATCCGTCCTTGTAGAGCCCTGTGTGCAAGGATAAGGCTGCATACTCTAAAAGGCCGCACAGTATCCCAAAGTCACCGTTTAAGACACCGCACCCAAATGAGAGAGAGAGAAAAAGTTTGGAAAGAAGGTATTAATAAAGTATTGTTCACCTAAGGAACACTTCTTGATGGGCGTTAACTCCGCACTGTACTAAACTATTTAAAATATAAGTTAAAGGCTCGTTACTATAAATTTAAATCTGAAAATGTATAGTTAAGTTTTTATAATTATTTATATTGTGAGATTAATTAAAATATCAGTTGCGTTATTTTATCGCAGATATTTTTAGTAATTAGTTATCAGTGAAATTATACATTATGTCAGACAGGCTTAACTAATACGAATTTAGAGTCGCTATTTAAACATACATTTCCGAAAAAATGCAAAGCAGAATAAATTCCATTCTCCTTATGCTGTAGGTCCTTAATCTTCTCCAATCGTTGTCAAGACCATATCGAAGAGACGTGAAGACAAATGAAATACAGTAGCTGCAGAATCGGTCAGCACTTTGCCATTTTATCCATCGTCAAAAAGCGGTTTAGCGTCAGGCATGCGTACAACGGAATCTCGTGGACAAATTGGCTAGTGGCGCGCGTTTCGAATTATTAATTGTCTTCCAACTTTTTTCGTGACCCAAGTTTGTCGCTCGCGACAGCGGTCGACTTATACTGCTTCGATTTATTTATTAGCCGGTCGCCCCTGGGATGCCTGCGGCATTGAGTCTCCTCAGTAAAAGACGTGACGAGGCCTGTAGTCAGTGGCACGTGCAAAAAAGATCTTATAATGTTAACAGCCGGCTGATCTTGCAACGTTTATGCGAGTTTTTAAATCGTGTCACTGTGCGTATAATTTATTTGCTGACACTCTTCTAACTATTAAACGGGTGTAAAACCCCTGGTTAAAACAAATCGTTTTGTGCAGAGGTAATTAACTTTATTTCTAAAGATCCAGATCTCTGTTTCAGAATTAGTTACAAAAGACTTGTCGCATGATCTAAATAAGTTTTATACTCTTCAATAATTAATAGGTAGTGTAAATTTTAAATTATAACGTTACGGTTTCTAGTCACTTGCATGTACAGTGAGTGTATGATCTACATAATTTTATACATTCTTTTTACTCTCTTGTTTATTTTAAAACTACCGTCAGTTAATTTTTAAAGCTGACTAGAAATATTGTATCCTCTCTAAATCTAAATCAGTGAAAAGTGAGCTACCAATTTATTTTAGTTTCTAGAAAAGTTCAATTAACAATTAAGTAGAAATTTTCACTCAGTGTCAGATGAATTAGTAAAATAAATTGCTATCTTACTTTTTACTAATCCAGATTTAGAGCGAATACTGCTTACCTGATCTATCTAAGTTGCCAAAACAAGTCGTATCATATAGTAATTTGTACTGCGATAAAAGTCTATATGCATCGTTATTATTTTACAATGCAGTAAAATCTACTGCGGTCGTAAAACGTATTGTGTTGTAACTTGTTCGTAAGAGGCTTTTTACAAATGTTTCGTATTGTATCCTATTCTAAAAAAACTTCTGAAGTCTCTTTGGAAGAACTACAAGCTATTTTATGTAACTAAAAGCGTTTATGTAGCATTACAATATAGATTTTTAAGGTGTTTATGCAAATAGAGTCACATGCTACTTGAATTCTTGGGTTAATGCACTCTTCTGTTATCAGAATGACATTTTGCCATTATGTTGAAATAACTGTACCCTATCTCTGGTATTAGGACATTTACCAACGATTAAAGAGCATCGTTGGTTCTACGTCATTCGGTGAGTGGAACCATTTCATTCGCGTTGGTATGACACGGGCATTACTGGAGTCGGAGTAAACGGCTCTAATAATTGTCAACCAATACCAAGTAGTATAGGTAATATGTCGGTACGTACTTAATGGTCACAGGGAGCGTACTGGGGTGTCAGGGGCACCGGGTGGTCATGGGTGCTAGTGTGGATGGGAGAGGGAAAGGGGAAGGTTATAACAGACCACAATAGTAGCCACACATTTGGCCCGCTTTGTCGCTAGGACGGGGCGAATTATTTCGTGATTGTCGTCATGCTGCCGAGGGAGTGAGAAGAATGTGTTAATTTTGTGGTGATGTGTCAATGTGCAGTCACCAACAGTCAAACCATCCTCACACCATTGCGGCTTCTAGCTTTGTCGCTCGATAACTGATATGCGACTGTTGTTAATTCTTCCACTGGTTAATTTCTTTAACAGTCATGATAAACTTGCACCCTGATAAGCGGATCCATATAACTTTAGAAGACTTTAGTTATAATATTATCCCGTCGACACTGTTTCTAACCATCTATTAACCACTCTCTAAATCTGAATTAGTTCAAAATAACTTTATCAAACTCTCGGTTTCAGTCCAGTGTCTGATGTTGACTGCAAATAGCCTTGGCCTCTGCGGTAACAAATTTTTTTAAAATTTCATTTACTTTTATTGCCTTCTGCAGATAATGATTTAAACTTGCAGCAAAAATACAATATCATTAATACATTTCAATTTAAAAGAAAACGTTTATAAAATACGTTAATAAATATAGAATACTAATTTTAGCTTGGATTTTAATAAATGTTTTCTACGAAATACAGACTCAGCCGAACGTAGGTTATATTTCTTTCTCGTTACTTAAGAAGCTTCAATATAAAGGAATTAGAGTAAAGGGGACACTCGCATGTCCAAAACAAGTTAGGGTTTTCCACATGCTTACTAAGGTCTCGCTTACTCTGATTCATTTACAGAAAGATAACCTTAGTTCTGCCGAACCTGGCGAAAAATTTCTGAAAGCAAAACATACCCGTAAAAAACCTGGTGTAATTAATGAATGATATGTATTCACTTTGTCGGATACATGGGGGATTTGTTTTCGACGATTTTTTGTATTTGGAATCATAATTTTTAATCTTGCTGTTCCAATCACCTTCGCGAGTTAACAATTTCCCGAAGGCTAGGTCAGAGACACAAAGGCTGAACCCCTTATCCGCTGAGACTACTGGCCGCTTTTATGGCTCCGCTACTGGTGGGCCAGCATGATTCATACAAACTTCGCTCGACCCCGCGAGCTGAGAAACTCCGTGGGCCAGCAGTTCTAGGAAGCCCGAAACCGCGTAAAAGTAAACCGCGGTTCTGGTGTAATTGAAAAAGCCAGTCACTGATTCATTCAGTTATAATTCTAGTAATTTTTAGTCCAAAGTTACTAATCTTAAGTAAAATTTCACTAATTAAATTAAGTTTACTGCGAATTAATGAAACTTGTCAGTAGTTAATCTTAACTCTAATTGTGAAAGTAAGAACTCAATTATATTAATTTCACTCAGAATAAGTTAAATTTAACTAATACCTAGTCGCATTTGACCAATTTAACTAATTCAAAGTTAAAAAGCAGTTGAATTAACTTGTTATCACGTCCAAATTGTCCAACAAGTCAGAAAGATACAAGTAATTTATAATCTTTAAACCTGCACATAACTGTTAATTATTTATCAATGTATGAAATTCGTCTGTTTTGATACACACGATTGACATTATCAGTACAAATTATGTTTCACGTTAATCCCCCGCGGAAGGACTGTGAAAGCTGAAAGTTCAATTATCCTGATAATTAATTAAATTTAAATGGTTGACTGGTCCGCTTGCATCGATTGTCAATAATACACCGTAATTCGATTAGTTCGAATCTACTTTGAAAATTCAATCTTGTTAACACCCGTTACCAATCCCAACAAATGTTTGATCATCCTTTCATTCTTAAGGCCATGTGATGATTTGAGTCACTTGACCAGATTCCTACCTTACCGAAACTTTTTTTATTTCCTAACTTATTTTGACACGAAGCGCCACATCGAGTTGAAAATTTGGGATACGAAATAAAAAGCACTAAGAAAGGTGGGTCTGGTAAAAATATTTTATAATTTTTTAAATATTTTTTTTGTTGCTTTTTTCACGATTATAACATTTCTGCACTAGACCCACCTTTTTTAGTGATTCTTATCTCGTATCCCAAATTTTAAACTCGATGTGGCGCTTCGTGACCAAATAACGTAGGAAATAAAAAAAAGTATCGGTAAGGTAGGAATCAGGTCACGTGACTCACTCGTCACATGGCCTTAAAGAACTAATCAAACTTATACTACTTTCTGGAAAATAATGTATCCGTTCATTATACTTCATGGTGTCTTCTTTGGCCAGGGTGCTTTTTAAGCGTTTAGTATCTTTGTTGAGACTTCTCAATCTCGTCTAGGCTTGAGCACGAGGGGCTGTATTTAATAAGCGACAATTAACGGGAAGAGCCTCCTCTTCAGTTGGCTGAAAGAGAATTTCGTTTGCGGATCTTTGTCGCCTCTATGGATATTCTGCCTGCGGAGTCAAGATGACTGTCTCGTAAAATGCATGAAATATTGCATCCGAGCCAAATAAGGCAAAAGACCTCACCCAACATGCCCTTAAATTGGGACCTTGCAAATTATATTAAAATAAAATTTACTGAATTAAAATATAAAAATGTACCCATTACGAATATTATTCATCATCTATATGCCTTAATACATTTAGGTTAAAATTTGATAACAATTAGTTAAATTACGAATTTTACATCAATCCTTTTTTGCTGTGAAAATTGAATTATAAGTCAAAGTGGAAACAAAAGATTAAAAAATTATAATGAACCTAAACACGTATTGAACTCTTCATACAAAAAGCCATAGATTGGACTAGATCTTATTATGTATTATTAGGAAGAGGCGATTAGTTATTACATTCAGAAAAAGTTTGTTGGACTCAATCAAATCTGGGTTTATGAAAGCATCAAAAACAACATTTTTTTATTCAAAACACATTTGTTTCAATGAAAAATTGTAAATTTAGTTATTCATTGGAATTAAACCTCACAGATAAAATTATCCTGCTAAATTTACAGGATTTTCTGTCAGTAAAAATAGTATCAGCGCAAAATTCTTAAATTATAGTAGTTTCAAAGATTTGTGGTTATTGTCTGTAAAATTGGCAAAGTTCTCTTTCAAGATCATTTTATGAAGATGTTTTATCTCCTGACATCAAGCGCATCTGGTAAAAGTCCAAGAAATGTTTTCAATGCCTTAGAAATTCTTTGAAACCCCCGAGTTTTCATGAGATCACATATAATTGTATATAATCTCTCAAATCTCTTAAAATCCTAGTAAAACTATAAGATCCTATACAATTTATGTCAAAAGTCTTTTCATATCACATTGAATACCTTGAAATCTTAAAAAAGTCTTGAAAATCTCTTGATTTTCCTCAAGAGAGGGATCCAAATGATATTCAGGGGCATGTTTTCTATTTCCTAATTATTTTTATAAATTAAAATTAATTTGGCAAAATTAATCTAAGTATGAAAAAGTATCAAAATGCAAGGAGACTGCAAAGACGTAATGTCAAAATTATTGAACAATTATATTCTGTATAAAAAAGAAGAAAAAGGATAGAAACGTAACGAAACTTTCGTTACATTACTTTTACAGACATAATTGAAAAATATCAGAAAATTCTCTTTAACTTCGTTCGGATCCCTGCTCAGGCGTAAAAAAAATATTTAAATACTTTTTTTTCAGAATTTTATAAAATATTGAGAAAGAATGTATACTTTTTTATCTGCATAATTGCATTGGGGAGGGGGAAAGCTAGCCTTGAATTAATACATTGACATTGTAAGAATTTCACAATGGCAGAAAATTGAGAAAAAGTGTTATTAACATATTTTGAGCCCAAAATAATAATTAATGAGATCCTTCCATTCCGTAATCATTATAAAAATACAAATATATTTTTACATTTTTTATTGCCAAAAATACTTTCATTTATCAAAGTGTCAAGAAATTAAATCTTTTTACGAGTAATTCTAAAATGCTTTTTACTTTTAAATCCTCATTCTAAATGAGAAGGTATTAGTTTGATCTAAATTTAACTTTGTCGCTTATCATCAAGTCTCTTTTGTTTGAGACCGGATGAGTGAGAAAAAAATGAATTTTAAGGTGTCTGGTGATCGTTCTTTAGTATATATCCTGTATTCTGTATGTCTGTATTTACAAGAAATTGTGTTAGCCACTTTTGAGCAAAGCTTCTGGTTTTATCCATCAAAAATGCTTTTCCCAACTTAAAAATTCATTTTTTCCGCTAGAACTATGCGAAATACAAAACAATAATTAAAAATGAAAATTCTTCACTAAAAAGATCTATATATTTTTCCAGGCTATTTTTGTTATAGAATGCATATTTTTTCTTTTAATCTTGAAAAATAATGTTTAAAAAAAATCAAATTTTTGGAAACACTGCGAGATAAGAAGCGGAATTTTAACTCAAAAAAATCTACAAATCTGATTAGACTATTTCTTTGTAAGTTGCATGATTTCTGTCTTATTTATAAAATATTTAATAAAAAAACAGATAAATTCTTTAAAAAAACAAAATTTTGATAAAAATTGCCTCTGATCACCATCATGGGTCATGTAAGACCCGTAACTTCTGTTGTGGATAAATTATTTTCCTGATTACTTTTTTGTGTTTCTTTATTAGTTTTACCGTTTTTTATACAATTAAAAAAATCATACAGTTTTGTAATTTAGAGGCTTCTCTCTAAAAGACTATTTGAGTGTATTTTTTTAGTATGAAATTCACTGTTTACACATACCATAAAATTTAATAAAACTTTCAAGCCCTCTTCACTTATCACGAAAAAATTTAAAATAATTTTTTAACGTTTGGCGGATTTGAGGTTTTAGCAGATTTTCTCGAAGGCAGTGCTCTCTAAATATGAATCAGTAAAAAATTCACTGATTTAAATAATAGTTAGGTATTTCACTGATTAATCAGCGATTTCGGATTTATTCACTAGTTGGTTTAGTAACACCAAAGTAAATCATGTGAAACATAACCTCTAATTTTTAAAGGTAGGCGTTGTTACTCTTTTACTCAAGTAGCAAAAGGAATTCCTTAATGAAATATTTTATTTTTATTTTCGGGCTATCAGTATGTTTAATTACCTGGGGGGGGGGGGTATACTCTAACTAATATAAAAAGTACTTACTTAACGGGTGTGTACATGACATTCCAATCTTGAAAGTAAATAATATTCTTTTATTGTGACTGCTAAATTACATCGCGCACAAATTACATCGCTAAATCACATCACTTGATATTGTTTTGCCAATAAACTAACAACTATGCTAAATTTATTAATTTCAATACAAAAATAACTAAAGAATTCTTTATTCAAATTTCAAACAAAGTTCGGCATCATGGGTCGTGGGCGACCCGAAGCGGAATTTACACCACCGCCTAATAGGAAAGCTAAAAACAAAGGTGAATATGAATAAATATGCAGCCTATGTACGGCGTTCTTTTCTCCAAATTTTCAGGCCAGCTCAGAAATCAGCAGTATTTTTTATAAAATTTATTGGTCAGTACCTGGGGGGTTTCTTCGGTCGCTGAATACGGATTTTGGGTAAAAAATAATAAATAGTGCTTAACTTGGACTCGTTGAAACTCAGCTTAAGAATCTGAACAAACTAAATTCTTGTGTTATATGATTTAGGATATAAACTCTATCAACTTGAATAATTCCCTTAACGTTTTTTTGTCTATTGGCTCGATATGTGTGTCTTCCATACCCTTCCCAAGGGACAAAATTTCCCCACCCCTACCTCTCTTTTTTCGCGTCTGATTTCCTCTAAATTCGCGAATAAAAGTTTACATCGCGCGGGAAACCGGCGACGTCGACGTCAAGGGATCATAAAATCGGGATTCAATATCGTAAGGGGGCGTCATGTATGTCATGCGGATGTCAAGGGGCGCTCGTTTCACCCCGGCATCGTCGGAATACGAGGTTATGCTTCGAAGGCTCGTATTTATGAACACATGGGTACCCGGTGAACGCGCGCATAAATGTGTAAACGCGAGCTTATGTGCCGATGCACACTGCAACCAAACCCCTCTTTTTCTTCTCTCTTTCTCTCTCTCTCTCTCTCTCTCTCTCTCTCTGTCTTATCCAGTTTCCCCGCACTTAAAATTTCTCTGTTTCTCTCTTCCCTCTGTCTTGTCGACTTCAACTCTCCTCGAGAGCACTCGCGTAGGTAGTTTGACATGGTCGTAAAAGACGGGCATTTTAATACAATTTACAAGAAAGTATAAAGCCGCCAGTCTCTGGTCGTAGGAGCTACTCTGTCGCGTCCAACGAAATCGAGCGGCAATCGAAAGATCGTTTTATTTTGCCAACCCGACCTCTCGAGCCAAGGTCCATCGATAAAAGTCATTACGGACTGGAAAAATGTTGTTACGACAGAAAAGCATTAACGATCTTGTTAAGCACTGTAAGATAATATAAAACCACAGGTGATTGGCGAGTATCTTCGATTGGCTGAGCAAAGATATTTCTGATACTTGAGCGTTAACAGGTTTCAGCTGCGTGCGCCTGTTACCGCTCAAAATACGCGTAGGAATTAATCTTTTTAATACAATCAGCTTAAAGTACAAAGTTCAGCCTTTAATTTGAAACGTGCTAGGTCCTAGAATGGCAGGTTCGCACTTCAGGTTGTTTTTAAAAATGTCCAATAACGCTCATTTTCTCAAAAGCCTGACCTTATGGAGCAAATCTCATACAAACCATCCTATGGTTTGAACTCTGTTCGTTTAATGGTACGCAGTTGAAATCACAAAACTTACAAATTAGGATTCTATTACACTTATTTCAAATTTATACTTTAAGAACACTTTTACTAAGTTTGAGTACCTAAAACTAATTATTAATTTAATTTGCTGTATTTTAGCACGGCTGCACACTTAAATGATATTAGTGAATTTTATAGTTGATGGTCAATTATTTTAATAAAAAACAAGAGAATTATTAAAAGTTAACTTCAAGGTAACTAATTTTCCAAATATAAAAAAAACTTATTTTGATTGAGTAACGGTATGATTTGGTATTGTGATGATCCTTTGAAAATCCTTTGCAAGGTGGCTAATTGCTTAGGGCAGTCTTCCTCGCAAGAGAAGTAAAGTATAAAGCAAAGTAATAAAAAGTTCAGCTATTCAGATATAATGCATAAAAATTCATCTCGTTTTAGAAACATAATACTGGAAGTATACGTATTTTAAAACAACTTTTATGTGTAGCAAAAATCCATTTTTGCAAGAAGCTGCTAACTGAAAAATCTCAGATTGAAAGTCTTAAGCAAACACTTGGAGGAACTTTTGGAAATCTCTCAACTATCTAGCATTCGTTTATACATAAATCTTAGAAATCTTTGGTTAAGTGTGGGAAGAGATTTACAGAATTGCAAAAAGCTACAAGCAAGAAGAAAAAGATCAGGTGGTGTGTAGCATTTCGACAGAACGAACAGTTGACTAAATCCGAAAGCCACCGAAATTTCTATAAGAATTCAACACAGATTGACCCCATGCACAGTTTTAAGATTTCCAGATTTCGCAATGAATAGCCCTTGCATTTTTTATTGTAATAAACAGATTTTTTATTCATAATAAATGCTTGAATTTATATAAATAAAAGCTTTTTATATTTAAGCTAATTATTTTGTTAAACCAAACAGTACAATCATTAGGATAAACCAAATTTTCTATAATCTATCCTATCTTAATTTAAGATTGAAAAGAAATCTATTTTTTAATGAATAATTTTATGCAAAATGAGCATGCAAAACATTCACTATTAAAAACGACACTTTCAAAGTACATAACTCTTCGGTTGACTAGAAACAAAAAAAAATAATAATAAGATTGATGGAACGAATGTGTGAAACATTCAGTATACATTCAGTTTCTTCTTTTTAACTTTCTGAAATTTCGTAAATCGCAATTTTCAAATGAGGAATTCTATACATTCTAAAAATCGATTTGTCGCAAAGAACATTTTAATTTTAAATTATTTTTTTATAATAAAGGCAACAATTCTGTTCTTAATTTTTTGACGAAATGTTTTTAAAAAACCTTTGACAATAATAAAGACAATTTCAGGAATAATTCGAGTCAGTTTTGACTTTTAGAGAATGGTTATAAATTTTAGAAGTTTTGGAGAGATAAAAAATATTTTTAACTTTAAAAGGTTTCCGAAAATTTATAAATTATTTTTAAATTATTTTTAAATTTTTTCCGAGCAATCTTCAATACTTTTTTTGAATTTTCTCGAGAAACCTAGAAAAAACATATCTATATAATTTTAACGTAAATAAAAAAAGAATGTTAAAAAATAAATAGTAATTCGAAAATTTTATTTTGTATTAAAAACTAAGTAACTAAAAACTACCTATAACTTAAATCAACAAAACTTTAGAAAGTTGGTTTGCAAGAGAAATTCAAATTAATTTATGTTTACTTTTTATATTTTACTTTTAGGCTCTTCTAGTTGTATCTTCTTATTTTTCTTTATTTGTATTATTAGTAATGGGTGGATTTTGTTACAAATTTATATTTGAGTTTGCCAGAGTATTAAAGTTATAATTAAAATAGGAATTTTTTTCGAAATTTCTGGACCATTAACGAATTACCCATTACGTGTCGTAGCGGGGTGGAAAATTAGTAGAGGGCCAAGATGCGCTTTAATATCAGCCGACACCAGTTACGGAAAGCACTGTTAAAAGCCCCATACCAGAGTGGAAACAAGAGCATAGCTAAGGAGTGTAAAGGGATGTAAAGGGGTGGATAATAATAAGGATAAGACTAAGGATATTACTTGGTTTGAACAACCTACCCCCAACTCTCGCCTAACCTCTGCTGGGATTTAGGGACGTGGGATTCCGCCTAATTGTTTGCTGCCGACACTCCGTCGATGTCTACTAAACTACGCCGACTCTCAATTCGACTAGCGGGGGAAATCTTTACTCTCGGTTGAAACTAAAATGTTCCGATAAATCAACGAGTTTACTTTCCATTTTACATCCACGAATCCAATCCAAAAATATTTTTTTATCATATATCTATTAATCTTAATAGCTTTATTTGTGTATTATTAGCTTTATTCGGTTTAAGAAAAAAAAACATGATTAGAAATAAAAATTATTTAATCTCGCCGATAAAACTGTAACCTGGGATTGTCTTTAAAATCGGAACGATTACCTGAGATATATGATTATTCGAGAGTGATTTACACGAGTTAAAATAAATCGTTTGAAGATCGCCATTAGTTCTTGCGTGGTCCGTAAAAACAAGGCGGGTCTGTTGAAAGACGCTGTACCCATAAAATACAAAAGTATCCGGGTCGCAGATACTACCGTTTGAAGCAGGCAGACGCTATTAATTAATGTTTTATTATCGTATTGCCCACTGATAAAGATGCTCCTTAAGGAGCGATGCTGACGAAACAGAAGAGTCTTTCCCCTACCTTTTACCTCGTTTCACTTTGTAGCCACTCAGGGCGAGCCCTATAGAGACCCATAAGAGATCCATAAGAGATCCCTAATCGACGCTACTAAAGACTGAAGCACAAGTATCTACGCCTTATGCCCGAAGAGTTTGTTCGACGTTTCTGCTTTAGGTCTTGCGATTCGAGGGCGAAACTCCAAATGTCTAGTATATTTAGACACATTTTTAGCCACTACTAAGCAATATAAGTGTCTTAGGGAGGCCCAGAAAAATGACTTTTTTTCTCATTAGCCGTATCAAAACTTTACGGTCCTTAGAATCACAATAATTCAACAGTTACACCTCCTCCCTTTAGTTTCCAATTTAATAATTGCAGGGCCCCGGGATATAAGAGCGTAAGTGTCAAGAATAGAATTTTACAGGAGAGACAAAAGATTGTCTAACTTATTCGCGTTTGATTTTTAGATTTTTTCAACAAAAAAGAGCATTCGAGCTATTACTTAGCTCTATCGAACTATAAAAGGAGTATCCCTAAATAACCAACGAACTCCGAGAGAAACCTTTGTCAATGGCGCGGCACATTCCCAAAAACGAAAACATTGACACACAGAGTTTCATAATTATTTTATTTTTTTGTTGAAAAAAAGAAAGTATCCTCAAGCTATTATCTCGCTTTATTGAATCGTTAAAAATATGCTAAAATAACTATAGTAATCACTTTAAGAAAGAATACCAAACATGCATTTTGACCCAGTTTTAAATGTTTGACCATAATCTTGTACAAAGACATGAGTTAAGCCAAAACATTTAGTTTATGTCAATAAAACGCATTTCTCTAATTTTGCATTAACTCCCCTATGCCCTGGGGTTTCAAATCATAAAAAAAATTTCAAACTCGTCTAAGTCACCTTACACTACCCTTTGATAAGGTTTTTTATGTAGTATGTAAATTGCTTATCCTAAAATTATCTTAGAATCATAAATTTAAGTAAATGATAAACGATTTACAGGTTAGTTATTTAGCGTAAAAAAAAGAAGGAAACATTTAAGAAATATATTAACACCGTGAAAACAATGTTTTAATTTATATAAACGTAATTGATTTGAATTTACCGCAACCATAATATATGTGTATTATAATATAATAATAATCGGTCTGTTTTTGTCGCGACTTTATGAATCGTTATAAAGGTTTAATCTAAATTGACTTAAAAATTTTTTATTAAATTTAACCAGGTGAATGTAATTTTCACTCCACACGGAGAAAATGTGTCCAGTAATCGTTACAACCAGTTTTTTAAGTCCTACAGAATGGATTTTCGGTTATCTTTAGCATTTATTGAGAGAGCCCCTATAATTGTTATAGTCCAGTAGATAGTAGAGGTCCTCGAAATAAATTATTAGAAGTTACTGTAAAACCATTCTGTCTAAATTTTGCAAAAATTGTTGCAACCGGTACTGAACACTACGGCGCACGGATTTTGTTTTAATTTCTAATTCGAAGGGGGTGGGAAATTAATTGATTGGTTTTAAAATGACTACCCGCAAAATTCTTATTTATCTATATGTATCTTCAGTGTAATGGAGTATTCCTTCACTGTAAAGTGATGTCTTAGGACATTTAATGTCTTAGGATTTTTTTAAAAAAACCTTTTATACACTACAGGTAATAAATAAATTAGTATTAATATACTTATTGT